>JAMWET010005322.1:515000-660000 GCA_024036415.1 Prochilodus magdalenae | reverse complement strand
CAGGAGTAGATATGTAGTAATATGGTATATTACAATAGATCTGCTGCTAATATCTCTTTTTTACATGGTAGAATGTAATGCCATCTGAAATCTCAAATGCCGGTAGGTTTAATGTAATACTGTTAATCCTTTCACTGGAATCTCTCTCTCTCGCTCTCTCTCGTGTGCCCTTTCTCTCTCTCTTTCTCTTTTTCTTTCTCTTTCTCTCTCTCTTTTTCTTTCTCTCTCTCTCTCTTTGGGTCTTCCGCTGGTGACGATAAGACCGACTCTGACTACGTCTGTAGAAAAATCTCTTTTGTGCAGATTACATTATGTTCTGCTTTTTATTAGAGCAGGGAGAGCTGTGATCTACTCCTTTAATCACGAAGGGATGTTTCCGTCGCTCCGTTTAACCCTTTTATTTTATCAGTGCTAAATCTCACACAGCCTAGCAGCCATATTAGCACAACAATGCCATGAATCAGCGCCTAACCCTACCTAATGTGCTCGCTCTTTCTCTCTCTCTCTCTCTCCCTCCCCATCTTTCTGTCTCTGTCGGTGTCTCTCTCTCCCCCACCCGGTTTCTTCATCTTTCATTTTATCTCCTCTCAATATCTCCTTCCCTATTCGTTTGACTCTCTCTTTTCCTCTCCCTCGTTGTCTTCTTACACTTTAATATCACTCTTTTTCTCTGTCTCATTTTCTCTCATCCTCCGACACTCCCTCCCCCCCCATGCTTTTTTGCAGCAGCCAGCTGAGCTGAACGCTTGGGTAAGCAGAAGCTGCTCCCTGTTAATCTTACTTTTCTCTCTCTTTATTCAAATGGCATGTTTTCATTGTGCATTATAACAGAATGGAAGTGCGAGCGCGCACACACACACACACACTCAAACACACACACTCGCACACTTGCACGCACACACACGCACGCAAACAGATGACACCTCCATCACAACACTTGGAGCTATTCAGCTAGAAAATTGCACATCATCTGCATAGCAGAGTGAATGGAAACTTCCTGCCAGCAAACACTAACTGAATGAAGAAAAATGGGCAATATGATTACACTCTATGTAATTACGTGTGTGTGTGTGTGTGTGTGTGTGTGTGTGTGTGTAGCCTCTGTAAGCCAGTCCGTTGTGTGATGTTTCATTTATGTGTCACACAGGCATTTAGATGGCAGTCCTACAGGTGGCATTCCTGTGGACAAGGCTACATGTGTGTTCATGTACATGTGTTTCTAGCGCTGTAATAAAGGGTCAATAACATAATGATATAACAAATATGTATTGTGGATTTCAAACAACGCTGTTAGGGCTGTAATTCAGTCCATCTTTTTTGACCCCCAATTGTAGTTTTTCTGACTTTGCAGTGTAAAGTGCCATCTGTGAATAGCAAACATGTCATTACATAACATTTTACACTGGCCTTGAATTCTACTACAGCTAGTAGGTTAACAGTAGGGGTGGACAACATGGCATTATTTTATCGTATCGTGCTGAATTATGCCACAATCTATTTTTCTTGGCATATCTTGGGAACCTCTGTATTGGAAAGATGTTTAATTAATCGGATTGTGCTAATATTTTGTCAGTAAGTGCTGTGTCAAAGTCGTTTTAGAGGAAAAAAGCAAGGAAAACTAGCTAGCTCAAACAGTGAGAAGCACCGTACTGTGGCAGCACCGTCAATACCTCAAACATATTATAGGTAATGTTGTCAAATATTCTTTCTAGGAGCAAAAACTGTGTTAGTTCTGTTTTATCATCAACCTGCCTTGGGTTATCTGTCTTAGTCAAGTGTCCTCAGATATACTAAGGGCCAGTTTTGTTTTATTGCTGGATTAAAAATCCAGTGTTTACAGAAATACTACAAACCCTATTTCTGGAGAAGTTGTTATATTTTGTAAAATGAATAAAAATAAGAATTTATAATTTCTTAATTCTCTGCCACCTTTATTTAACAGACAAAAATACTAAGAAATGCTTTTAATATTTTGGCTGATCAACTTGACTGTTTTGTAAATGTCAACATATTTTAAATTAAATGTCTGAAACACACCCAGAAACGTTGGAATAGAAACAAAATAAGAGAGAAATATTTGTGATTATTCTGCTCGCACAGGTTTGAAATGTTCCACATTAAGCATGCAAATTGGTAACCAGTGAGGGAATGAGGAAAGGAAAGATGGGGTCCTGTCTCACCACTTTTTGCCAACTTTGTGAGACAATGGTCAAATTACTCCAGTTCTGGGAGTAGCAACTTTTTAAAGGGGACCTATTAGACTCATTTTCAGTGGTCACAACCATTTTCTTCTACCGTACATTTCCACTCACCCTCTGTCTGAAACACTCAGTTAGAACTTCTGTTTCTTTAAGCCCCCCAATTTTGTAAGCCTCCCAATAAACTCAGTGTGTTGTGACTGGTCCTGCTACTAGTTTGAACCGCTGAGGCATCCATGCAGCTGTATAAGTTTGAGCTAGAGTCCTGTCCTGAAAGTCAGGTAGAACAAGCTGGTAGACCATCTGGATCCATCTTTGCAAGCTAGACTGGACTGTTATAGAGTAAAGCCTAATAGGTCTCCTTTAACTGTTGTCTCTTTACAATCTCTGAGTGGTGTGCAATAACGATGGCCTTTTCTTGTCTCACTAGATGGAATATTTACTGACTTAACACTTTGTTAATTCCTCAGACACTGTAAATCGTTTCTGAAGTTGCACTGCAAGCTGACTCGCAGAAACAGGGCCAAGTCATTATAGATATGCTAAAAACCAACTACAGCAGTGGAAGGGAACTCTGGGAGATAAATCAAAGGTTCTGGAATAAAACGGTTCAGTATCTCTGTAACTAAACCGCGTAATGTTATGATTCTTGTGCTCAATATTTACTTTAGAGGCCTGGCATATTGAGCAAGACGATGTAACTGATCCCCCTTAACAAACACAGGCAAGTTGCATTTTTCTCTACAAAGAGAGCAGAAGTAAGGCCATTTAATTGGGTTTAGTGCAGCGCACAACGTAAAACACTAAACAAAAATCATTGGACTTCGGTTTTGGGTTGTATTTTAAATGTAGCATTGTTGGAGCAACTCTGTTCCAACATATCAAACCTATCAAAAAACGTATATATAAAAATTGTCATATCCATTGTGTACCATGAAAACATCGCCCACCCCTAGTTAACTGCATTGTCTCTCATTTATTGGTTGCCTTATACTCTCATTCTCAGTCTCTTTGTCTCTTTCTGTTTCTCTGACTAGAATTGGCTGTCTTGCGCCTGTTCTCTGCCTGCTTTTCTCCATTTTTAATCATTTCTTTTTTGTTCTCCTCCTGCTTGCTGCAAAGGTCTTTATGTGCTGGATGGCTTTTTAAGGTAGCTTCAGTCTCTCAGATACACCTCGCTTCATACTTCGACATTCCTCATACCATGTGACTGGGTCAAACTCGCTGTGCAGACACACAGCTTGTGTAGTTGTATTTCTGCTTTGTGGCTGATCTGAGACCAGTCTGGAATAACCACAGCAGAACGTGAGCCACCTTCCAGCACGTGAACTGGTTTCAGATCAGCCAGTTCCTCTGGGACTGTTGCACAGCTGTCAACATACTACATGAGAAAAGCCATCAGTTCATCAGCTGTAAGATTCCAAACATGGCCCTAAAGCCTCTTTCACACTACATTAGTTTTTCCAGTTGTCCAGATATTGGTGGGGGAGTTGTATTAATTTATATTCAGTGTGAATGACATTCCAGAACATTGCAGAACAAGTCATGTAGAGTGAAAGGTGTTTGCAGAAATTTGAAGTTGTAATGTGGAATGGGGCATAAGATCACATTGAATTTCTGACAAAAAAACACACCTGGAATACAGCTCTGTTTAATGGGATATGTCAGAGAGTGGGATTACATGGCTATAAGCATCTCTATCTGTGTCTCATTGGTTCTCTCTCTTTGTTTCCTTTTCTCCAAGGCAAAGCAACTGGCGAGGAAAGATGCTGAGTTGAAGCATCTGGCTGCTTTCTATAAAGAACAACTGCAGCTGATGGAGAAAAAGGTAGCACACACACACACACACACACACACACACACACAGTCAAGAAGGTGCTGAATTTTGTCACGAGTGAAGAACTGAAAAGATAGTGGGGGGGAATGAACAACCACCCCAATATAAACATGGGCCCATGACGACTGCCTCAGTGGCTGATTTTCGAGGCTTTTTTGGGGGTGCCTTTCATCTGCAGTATTGGAAGACATCACATTCAAACATTTTGAATGTTTCTTTAAAGCCCCACAGAATCTAATTAGGTTAATAATGTTCCTCTGGCTCTCAGTGTACATGTACAAAGTAAAGCCCTTCCCAAAATCTAATAAATATCTGCTGTATTTTTCCATATTTCTCTTTAATCCATGTAAACTAGGCAGTCCTAATCTTCCGTAAGCATTTCCTAACCAATCACAAGACTGACATCTCTTACCCCGCCCACACAAAAATGTTTCAGAGTCAGAGAAAGCTAACCCATTCTAATCAAAAGCTAGCAAGTTGAACCACTCGTCTGTAGTTGCCTGTCTCCCGTTCTTTTGTTTGTCCATATACTGTCATCTGTTCATCTGTTCCTTCATTAATCTATTCATTAAGCATTATTTTTTTATCTATATGTTTGTTTGTTTGTCCATCCGTCCACCTCTATGTTTGTTAGTTTGTGTCTTTTTTGGGAAAGGCTGGATAATGGTTTTATATTAAATGGCGAAGCAGGCTAGTTGAACTGATACAGGTACCGCAACCTAGAATTCGGAATTGCTACCCAGCTGTACTTTTTTCCTGGTTATTTAACTCTCTTCGGAATAACAAAGCATGCATTTGCAGTTGTAAAACCAAAGTCCATACTTCTCATTTTCAACATTTTATTATTTATTTACACATAAAATACCACACTTCCTTTTCCCCACCTAGAACCATCCCTACATCCTCCATAGCATGAGTAAATGTGATGTCCATCCCAAAATCTGCTGTAGGGGACTATTAAATACAGTACACTCTTTAGCACTTGGATGTAGTTTGTGTTTAACCAGGAGTGTTCCCATGGCTAGCTTTTCACATTACAAATATTGTAAGCATTGTCTGCAGCAAGTTCATCAAGTTTTAAAAAGTGTAATTACACTCCAGACCACTTTTAGCTTGCCATTGTGCTGGCTGTGTGTTGCTCACCGGTCCTTCAATAGGTTGATTGATTTAATGTGAATTGGTACTTGGTAGTCGGAACTCTATCCTACGAGCTAGGAGTTCTAAACAGAGAGCTGTCAATCAAGCTGCTGGTTAGCCATGCTCTCACAGTTCTCAGATAGATCTGAAGACTGGCTTATCAGCCTTTTAAAAAATCACAAATACAAAAAACAAACAGGCATCATGAATGTAATTGTTCATTAGTTAGCTAAACATTAGCTGTCGTATGTTTCTGTTTTTGTCAAGAGCCAAACTGAAATCAGTATTTTTGCATTCAGAGTGCTGTATTACTTTCCTTCTCTTTCCTTTGAGAGTACCCATCTGGAGTTTTGAGATGGAAATGCCTTAAAGGTCCAGTAGCAATACTCCTCCTGGAGAAACGTCCCAGATGTCAATCTGAAATCCCTTTTAGGCTGATCTGACCGGTTTGTTTTTCATTTGGCTGTGTTTGCGCGCGAGTGGTTGTGAAGGCCCAGTTGTGAGTGTAATCCAATTTGGTTCACTTTGTGTCGCTGCGCTTATCAGCCTTGTTTTATAGTGCGGGGTCCTTAAACTAATGCAACCGGGGCCTGAGATAGAGAGTGATGACTTCTGTTGTGCTTTCAAGAAATTAGGGCTGCATATAGTTTAATGAGTCAGTGAAGATTTCCGTGTCTGAAAGCCACCATGGTGACGTTTGTATGAAAGTGCTCTCCCAGCAGCTTTCTCTGAGTAAAAGCCCTGACCTCAAGCTGGAGATGGGCTTTGTCAACACCCACGTCCTTCAGAGCACTCTGAGTCTAAATAGAGAGGAAGACGCAAGCCAGAAGGGAGAGGTAGAGAGACTGGGGGGCGGGGGCATCAGTGATGGAGTGAGAAATAAAAATAAAAAAAAACAGATAGAGGCGAAATTGAAGCAGACAAAAAAATTATATTAAAATATCCTTACTATTTTGGTGTTGTAATTGTTTAATAGTCATCTTTTGCATCTGATAACGCATGCAAAAATGATCTGATCTTACTTATTATAATTTTAAAAAAGTCTCCTGTGTACAGCTAGCATTAGGAATTAGCTGTACTTGATTGTTTGGTTGATTTGGTGGTACTTTATCAGATGACATGCAGGACAACATAGATAGATAGATAGATAGATAGATAGATAGATATACATATATATATATACATATATATATATATATATATATATATATATATATATATATATATATATATATATATATATATATATATACATATATATACATATATCTCACCATTCCACTCAGTAACTTTAAGATCACACTAATAACAGAGCGACAAGCGACCATTCATGTCCTATGGGAATATGCGATTTGTAGGTGTCATTTGGCGCCAAGCAACGAGCAACAAATTGAGTTGATATTCACCCAACGTTATGCAAATAAATTTTGGTTCCAGTTCTGCAGTTCAGCAGTCTGGTGGTAAACATGTAAGAGAAGCTCCTATCTTGTTGTTTTTTCTTTTCCCAGTTTATATGATGCATCTTTGTAGATATATATCAGAAGAAGTAGCGGATATTATTAGTGTCCCTGGGTTGTCATGTCACTGGATAGGTACTCTAGTTTAGCCGGCATGCTAACTGGCCTCTATGAATGTAAGCAGTTAGGTTTCCATGCAAATTCATTTGTCAAAAGCTTTCCTGGACCTTGTACACGCCCACACGTGACAGTGCAAGCAGCCTTGAACACCCAATTAAAACCTAAGTTGGTACATATAAACCAGGATCTGTTTGGACACCTGCATATACAAATAGTCAGATTGTGGTGATGTTGCCCTGCTACTAATCACCAAAGAGGGACATAAGCAGAGGAGACTTCTGAGAGTTAAAAGGAAGGAGAGGACAGATGTAGAGAACTGAGCTGAAGGTTCATTAACCTCATGCTGTGTGTGGGCAATATGATGATGTGTTATTGCTATCATGATGATTTTACACCATGAGGTGCTTGTCTGAGTATTTCATACTAGAAGGCTGAAGAACTGAATGGATTGTTAAAAGATGGAGTTGGTCGTGTTACATATGCCAAGTAAATACCTGCACACTACTGAACAAACAACTCAAACTGGCAGTGAATAAGTGTTTGTTTTAACAGTTAAATGTAACTGAGTTATCTTAGCCTGCTCTGAACACAGGCAATCACAAACACGAAGGCTAGTAAAATAGGGTCTGTATATGTGCGGACTTTTGCCGACTTTAAATGAATAGCATAAGAACAAAACTATGAAACGTACTTTACTCACAGCTGAAGTGGAACAAAACCTCCATCAAAATTTCTCATCTAGTTGTCAGTTGAGCCAACTACAAAGGCAGAGCAGCAACTGGAACTAGACTCACTAGAACGGATGAACGAATCCTAATCAGAACCCACTAGCACACTGATTCTATAAGGGGGCAGCTTCTAAATATATCTGTCTTAAGCCACTCCCTGCGATTCACACCTTGGACTAACCTGAAACCACACCTGAACCTAGTAATTATAGAGTTAACTAGTAATTAACTCTAGGTTCAGCAAGCTAGCAAGACAGCCTAGTAACTGACAGAGTCCAAGTCAAAGAATATTCAAACTCAAAACCTACCTTACTGACAGAAGAACCAATCCTAATCAGGACCCACTAGCTTCAACCGAAAATGAGATATGGGGGGTAATATTTTACATTGATACTCTGTTATTTAACCTCATAAGCTGTCATATTTACATCATAGTTATGTTGGCCTACAGTGTGTATGGCATACCTGTAGTGTTACATCAGTTCCTCTGGTGTTCGCATAGTGTCTCATACAGGGATGCAGGAAGATTAGTCTCTGGCCAAACCACAGCTGTTCTGAGGTCAGCTGAGAGCCAGTCACTTTAGTGTGGTCTTATGAGAAATAAGTGAGATAAGTGAGTGTCAGATTTTTTTCTTCAGGATGTTTTACCGTTATTAATATTAGCAGTGTAAATATATATATAGAAAATAATTTTGTTTTACATTTGTATTGCAAAAACACAGTATACATTTTAATCAATAATGAACCATCAAAGATGACAGTGTTCCTCACCATTAGACTATTCTACTCCAACGTAAACACGTATGTATGCATATGATGGTGTGTTTTGTTTGTACAGTGCCTTTCTTTTCTTAAATTCTATTTCAAAACTGCGTTTTATTACAGTTTTGCAACATATCGCGTAATATATAAAATCATAACCCCTGTATTGACAGGTTGTTGTCAATACGCAGCCCCAATCACTATGGCACAAAACACCTCAGGATCATGCAGATGGTTGCTTTGGACAGTAAATATTTTTTTTAATGTGGCGCTGCTGTTTTGCTGGTGCATTCAGTCTGCCCTGACTAAAAACACTGAAATATAATAATATGTATATATATATATATATATATATATATATATATATATATATATATATATATATATATATATATATATATATATATATATATATAGGTATATAATATAATTTTTTTTTTTTTTTTTTTTTTTTTGGCTTGCTTGTACCTTCTACTCTTGGGCCGGCCCTCCAGGGCGTACCTGGAAATGAAATGAGGCAGATCCCCCTCTCTCTCCTTTTGAACATGCTGAAGCTGAGTGCTTAGCCTTCCTCTCCAAACACGTTGATGCACTAAGCAGTCCTGTGTGGACAATTGTTCAAACAGATGCAGTGACAGGCTGCATATCCATCGGAGGAGGAGTGTGTGGCCTTCACCATCTCTTACACACACACACACGGAGAGCTGCTGCGCTGAGATGGAGGGAAAGCAACAGGAAATGGCAATGACTGATTTTAGGGCTGAAGTAAAAACGTTATGTAGGGTTTTAGTGTGAAATGACATGTAGCCTTAGAGGTCTTTTTATGCCTGAGGGTTGAGATTTTACAGTATATTAATAATCAACAATCAAATTAAAGATGCTCTATGCTAAACAGAATTGTTCACTGCTTAATAAGCTTGCAATGTTCATTAGTAGTTAGACATTAAGCTGTTTTTCTTGGCTGCTTCTGGCCAGACTTCTCTAATGTGCCAAACACTTGGCGACATCAAAAACACAATGGCTGCCCCCCCCCCACACTCTTTGAAGATACGCATGCCGTGTGTTTCACTCCTTTTTATGGAGTAAGATTTTATTTTAGATACGGTTAGCCTTCCTTTCCTTCACTTTATTCCTCAGAGAGTGTGTGAGCGAGAGAGAGAGAGAGAGAGAGTGAGAGAGAGAGAGAGAGAGAGAGAGAGAGAGAGAGAGAGAGAGAGAGAGAGAGAGAGAGAGAGAGAGAGAGAGAGAGAGAGAGAGAGAGAGAGAGAGAGAGAGAGAGAGAGAGAGAGCTAGCTAGCTTGTCGTGAAGTGTGTTTTGCCGTGCTGGAGTGAAATGGAGCAGAGATATTGGCTACTGAGAGCCACCAGGGCTGCCGCTCTATTTGCACAGTGAATTAACTCAGACTCATGCAGCTGAATTGTTTCGGTTTTATTTCTCCCTGCCACCCCCCACCCCATGTTCATTCTTCCGCACCTTCATAACCGCTGCTTCTGTGTTCCCTTATCACCCTGCAGCATTCCAGGGTATTTAACGTGTGAGTAAACCGTTTAAACGCTACAGTTAGTGCCACTGAAAGAGAGAGAGAGAGAGAGAGATCAAAAGAGAAAAGGGACAGAGTCAAGAGAGACAATAGAATTTCCTCTCAAAAGACAATAGAGCCTCCTTTCTCTCAAGTGCTTTGTGTGGTAAACTGTGCAAAGTTTTCATCGTCATTGAGAGCATGCACTTTGTACAATTTATGTTGGTCTTAAATTAAGCCTTGTCCTGATCCAAACCGCATTTTAGCATAGAGCTTCCTCTTGTTTCATTCCAGCCCTGCAGAAGACCTCTGGTTTGGCTAAAGATCTAATTTACACAGGCGACTTTTCCATACGTCCAACTCAACACTCGAATAGTATCAACTGTGGCCATAGGAGAATGAGCTTGCTGTGTGAAAGAACATTTAAACGTCTGAAATCGAAGGATAAAGAAACCGATGACGCAAACCAACGACCATACCCTTTTACAGCAAGCTTGAACAGGTTCTCGGTAATAAGACCAGCTGTCAGTCAGTGGAACTTGGTGATAAGTCCAGTGATGGTTCTGAAGATACCTTTGGGAGGGGACCTGCTTCCGTCAGCAGTCATGATGGTTTATCTTTGAATAAGCGTGCCGTGTGAAGCGAGCGTTCCTTTGTGCATGTGGGTCAGTTTAGTGTGATCTGTTCAGACTCATGTCGGATAAAGGTCACATGTTAAAAGATGTTGTGAACAGCCTAACAAGAAAATCTAATTTGGTGAGACAATCGGATTTGGGTCACTTTTACCAGCTGTGTGAACAAAGCCCAGGACATATCATAGCGCGGCTAGCAATAGGAGGTTATGTACACTAGTTAGCAGAAATAAGGTAAATAATGTAGTTAACATTAGCTTAGTTGTGGGTTAGCAAATTGTCGCTACAAGTGCTGCTGTGAAACTAAGCAGTTGGGATTAGCCAACACAAGCGTTAGTTCGTAAGATAAAAAAAAAAAAAAAAATTAGCTTTTGGTTCAGCAAAACCAAATCATCAACCTATCAGTCAGAAACAGGGCAACCTCCTCATCCCTTCTCATGCCTCTCAACCCCTTAAACCTTAAGTCTGCTTCTTTCTCAACAGCTTCTTGTTAAAAATTTCCCATTCCACCTTAAATGCACTATATATGTGGAGCTTCCAATCCAATTGCAGCACCATTTAAGGTGGCATGGGAAATTTCAAACAAGAACCTGGTGAACACGAAGCTTCGTCAGCTCAGAGTTCTCTCCACCGTTGAAACACTTCACTGATGATGTCATCGCTCTTTGTGCTTGCCTGATCTAAGAACTTCTTTCTTAGTCTTTGCTGATTAGATCTTCTTTTCTTTGTCTGCTTCTCAGGCAAGTTCCCCTGTCGTGTGCAATAGCATGGAATGTTGCTGATTGGCTGAAATAGTGTTGTTTGTTTTCCATATACAGAGCCAGACCTTTGTACAGCCTCCAGGTTTTTTCCATTGTGCACACACAACAAACAGCTATTGGGCCATAAGATATTTGTTGACTTTGACAAATAAGTTTGTTGGATTAAAATCACTTACTGCACCTTTAATAAGACATAATATTATGGTAAATTCTGGGGTGTTGCCCAAAATATATTTTTATTATTATAAAAAAAAATTAATATCTAATATTTAATATCGGAAGCATGTGGAAATAACTTGGAACACGCTCATTTACTGCTCACAAGTAGCAGTCTGAAATGCCTCCACATGGTGGAGCTATTAACATGCAAGGTGCCACGAATCCGCACAAGCCATCTCACTTCTTAACAAGAAAATATCATGCTAATGAATCTTATAACTCATTATTCGGAAACGACTGTATAATTGATATGTATGTTATATAGTTGTGATTGTGAGTTATTGATGTGTGTGCTCACATATGGTCCGGTGCAAGGATTTGACCACCTCTGGTCAAATTACATGTTTCATTGATTTTCTAAATGAAGATAAGTTAACACATCTGTAGCGCACCATGTGCTACCCTGGGAGAAGGAAGGTTGTTGGAAACTGCAGGAGGGAGAGGTTCAGCAGCCATCTCAGTTTACACACCAAACACAAACAGGGACCGCTCATCCCTGTTCCCCCTCTCTCCTCCCTCCCTGCTCCTTTTAAAAGTGCCCATGCCACCGAAGCCAAACCAGCATCAACTGGCTCTCATTAAGGGCAGCGGTAGCACTAGAGCTGAGAGGGAAAACGAGTGTTCAATGCCCCGCCTCCCCGGCACCACCCCAGCTCAGCCCCTGGGAGGCAGCCGTAGTACAGTGGACTCACTGTGACACAGGAGGCAGGGCCCGGAAGGTCTGTCTGCGTCCTCCCACCCTGTCTCACAGCTGACCTCCTCCTCCCACTGTCACTCATGGCTGTTGTTGATGTGCAAGGTTTGGAAGTGGCTTTAGAGAGAGGGCTGAAAGCACAGGCTGCAAATGAATGTATTTATTTATTCATTTATTTATTTATTACTCCATCTTTTAGGTCAGGTACTCTTTATAAAATGCTTTTCATGTAATTATAACTAATTAAAACAAACGATGCACCCACACACTTGGTATTATAAGGTATTATGCATGCTGTGCCATGCCTTTATACCTGCGCTTATAAAGCACTGTGATTTCATGATTCATAGGAGTGTTACTGTGCAGTTTTCTCTCTCTCTCTCTCTCTCTCTCTCTCTCTCTCTTTCTCTCTCTCTCTTATTCGTGCTCTCTCTCGCTCTCTCTCTTGTGCTCTCGTGCTCTCTCGCGCTCTCATTCTCTCTCTCTCTCTCTTTCTCTCTCTCTCTTTCTCTCTCTCTCTCTCTCTCTCTCTCTTGTGCTCTCTCTCTCATGCTCTCTCATTCTCTCCCTCTCTCTCTCTCTCTCTTTCTCATGCTCTCTTGTGTTCTCTCTCTCTCTCTCCCCCTCTCTCTTTCTCATGCTCTCTCGTTCTCTCTCTCTCTTTCTATTTCTCATGCTCTCTCGTTCTCTCTCTCTCTCTCTCTCTCTCTCTCTCTCTCTCTCTCTCTCTCTCTCTCTCTCTCTCTCTCTCTCTCTCTCTCTCTCTCTCTCTCTCTCTCTCTCTCTCTCTCTCTCTCTCCCTCTCCCCAGCAACACACGTGATTCATATTACAGAAGAACGCTCTGACAGCAGCTTTGCTCTGACTTTGAGCCCATTTAGGAGCAGACACCTTCTAGTCTATTTACCTCAGCACATACACTGCCTTCTTTACCAGCTTATTACATACATACAAGCAGCTCATACTCGCTCTCAATCCCTCATCCACACCTTCGCTCAGTCACACTCTCACTCCTGAACATGCACACAATACAGCTACACACTCTGCTGCACTCTCCTGCTTACACAAGCAAATGGAAACACACGAGAAGACACTTCTTTTTTAATCTCTCTTGCTTTCCTTCTCCTCCGTTTTCCTCTCTTTTTTCTGTGCCATGCTCTATTGAGGCAAGCCCTTTAATCTCCCCTCAGTTGACACGTGTGCGTCGTACTGCTGCGTGCGTGTGTGTGAGCACAGAAAGTGTTTGATCGACAGCTCAAACACACAGGCTTTTTAAGATTCCGCATACACGCGCTAATCCGGCATACTCTTTGTTAAGTTCTGCTATAGAGAGTAATCCACACACACACACACACACACACACACACACACATATATACTGGCTCCTCTAATCCTTCTGGCTGTCTTCTCTGTCATCACTAAGTTTCCTGTCCACACTTTTCCTACTTTTATTTACTTTCTTATGGACCAAAAAATGTGCATGTACTTGTGTTTTTGTTCTTGTACATTTCCAGCACAAAAATGTTACTAGAGAAAACACAACTAGCAAGTGCTTACAAATATGAAATATGTATGGGACATATTAATACATGTAGGTGCTTACATATATGTAACACATACAATACATATTATTATTAATACATTATTATTATTTGTATTTTTATTACAATTACATTTATTATTATTATTATTAATAGATATAGTTTTCATACACACTATGTTGACACCTGACCTTCACACATGTGACTATAGCAGCCTCCTCTGGGACGCTTTTCCATTGGATTTTGTAGAGCATTTGTGAGAATTGTGCCCAGTCAGTCCAAAGGAGCATTTGTGAGGTCAGGTACTGAACAGTCAACGTTCAGTTTCAATTCAAAGGTGTTAAGGGAGGTTAAGATCAGGGCTTCAACACGTCAGTGTGGACCTTGTTTCTGCAGAACTGCACAGTCATGCTGGAACAGGGCAGCATCTCCCCCGAACTGTAGCCACAAAGTTACAAATATATAATTGTCTTTTTGAAGTGTGTTGCATTAAAATTCCCCTTCAGTGGAACTAAGAGAGACAAACCCTGAGACCAGCTGGTATATAGGTCATAGTCAACTCATACACACACATTATTTCATATACATAATACACAATGGGACATTATACACTCATCATCAAAAAATAGTTGCACCCAGACCAAAGTGCCAGGTTGCAATGTGATTAGAGGAAGATAAAAGTTACCAGGAACAATAAATGAGGATAAATTTAGATTGATGGGAATATTTATTGAGCTACACATACAGAAGTAGTGTCTCTCAGTATGGTGTGACGCATGACACAAACTGTTCATCTTGTTCATCAGGTTGCCTCCACACACTTGATTTTTTGATCGTCTCCACAAAAACAAAAAGATGACCCGCTGACATTTTGAGTCACTCTATAACGGTCAACACAACACCATTGCAGTGTTCGGTGACGTTGACGTGTTGTTAAAGGCAGTCGGCGTAATGGTCTGTGTGTATGTAGTCCTGCATCAGTCAAGCATCTGTCAATGGTGCTGGCACTAGCAAGATGACTCATGAAGGACACTGCTCACTGAATGTCCTCAATTGCGGCTGTTGAATCAGTCAGGTACAGCCATAAGACCCATCCTTGCTTACATCACATGCTTGGCTGATCATGTCTCACCAAGTTTCATTCCTTTTTATTTCCTTTTAAATTAATTAATTAATTAATAAAAATTCTGTTGCGTGCTCAAAGGAAAGGGTTAAAAACAGAAACAGAATACTTCCATAGATTGTGCTATGCCGATCAGTTTTAACAAATAAGCCATCCCTACCCTCCCAAACCAACTCCAACTCCAGAAAGTAAATAATTGATAAAATTTTGGGGATTTTTTTTTTTTAATAAATTTTTAAAAAATACAAGAAAGGAATAACAAATAATAAAAATAAATAAATAAAAGAAGAGTAATAAAAATAATAAGTCAGTAATTTTAATAATTTTTACTAATTAAAATCCCCTCATTACTGTGATATACTTGAAATATCAGACTGACTGGGCCTGGAAAAAAGGAGAAGAAGTAGGCCCAAATACGAAGATATTTTTCAAATGAAAGCCAGTGTTGAAATGAAGGTGGAGTGGAACTATTACACTGAATCAGAATAAGATGTCTTGCTAAAAGGTGCAAAAAGCAAAGACGTCAGAATATGTGACTGAGAATGTAGAGTCTCTGGGTGATAAACCAAATCGTGCAACAAAGGGACAAGGTTCAATTTACCAATAGAGTATAAAGAAGAAACAGTCAAACACAGACTCCCAAAAAGATTTTAGTACAGGGCATGGCCAGAACTTATGAAAGAAGGGGGCTGGGGCTTGGCGATCTATCACAGAGAACGTCCAGATCTGGGTTAAGCTTTGCGAGTTTAACCCTTTGTCCAGTATACTCTATGAACCAACTTTAACTGAATAAGAAAAACTGAGGAGGTATGGATGCGGCAATTATCTTGTCCCAATCAACGTCCTCAAAAGTGAACCACAATTCCTGTTCCCACTGTTGTTCAGTAACAGGAGTCGCGGTTAAGGAGAATTTGAGAGTTTGATTCCTGTTGATTCTTTCTGGGTGAAACTATTTGTCCAACTATTCTTTTAGTGTTGAGTGTAAAAACAAATCAGTGTTTGAAATATACCGTTGTCTGCATTCATGTGCTTGTCGTTGCTATTCAGGCCGCTGCATTTGCACATTTGTACCCGACAGTAATAAAAACAGACTCGGCAACTTATCTCTTGCGGTTGAGGCGTTTTTGAAGGCATGGCGTCTGTGGCTTGGCTATCTCCCCCAGTGAGAGAGACTTTACCTGGGCAAGAGGAATGAAGGGCTCCTCCTCTCACCCCCCACCTCCATCCTCACAGCCAGCTTAAGCTACCAATCCATGACACTCCACTCCAATCTCGCATTCATTTATTCCTAAGCCTCGGGGAGAGATAGCGGCATGTTCTCATTCCATATTCCGCTTTTTACGAAGGCATTGTACGTTTTTATTTTATCCGACATAAACATTGCAAAAGGCTTTGGGGGGGTGGGGTTGTGGCAGGGTACTGTAAACCAAGCTAACCACTTCATCTGCGGTGGCACGCCATTTAATTAAGGAGACGCATATGCAACAGCAATATCCAAACCCGGGCACTGCTGTCTGCGTCTTATTCAGTTTTGCTGGAGGTGGGATATCGTCGCCTTCTTGTTCGTTGGAGATTAGTGCTAATCCGTTTTAGCCTTGAGAGTTGCTGAAAAAACATATGTGAGAGTTAGCAGGTGCAGGTTCTAAGGTGTAATAAAGAGAACCGAAAATTTCGCGCAGAGAGCCAGGGTCAAGAGACTGAACGATGGAGAGAAGAGTCAAGATGGAAATGTGGATAGAGGAGGGAGATGAAAATGAAGGAGAGAAAGGCTCCCATATTGAGGGACTGGAATGAACTCTCCTCATATTTCCCCCTTCAGAGACTAATAGGTGAGAGTGGAGGATTATATGAGCTCAGTGAGTGTGAAATGTTAAAATTAACTGAGAATCCGAGGGAATTTAACAGCGAGATTTTGCATGATGGCTTCTGATCCCAGCACTTTTCTCGCTCTCTTTTCTTCAATTATTCTTCTTTCTCTCCATCTCCCGCTCACTATTCCAAATGGGAATAGTGGTAGTAATTATCCCGCTGAATGAAATAGCCTCAGCCATTTCCACCTGCGTTTGGCATTAGGGCCGGGAGTGAAATTTTAATGCCGCTGTGCTAGCTGTTTTGTGGCACCCTGGCTCTAATTGTTTTATATGCCACTTGAGACTGGGTGATGATGAAGATGTGGCAAATTAAAAATTCAAGCCCCAGAATAATGATCACTAAAAAGGCCATGCAGAATGTAAAATGATAATTCATTAATAAACGGGAATGTATTTATTGCTTAGTTATTTGGTTATGATGCATCATTATTAGGTTATGAAAGCTGTTAAACCGCGTAAATCTTTCAGTGAAGGAATGCTTTTCCTTTTTTTATTACAGTGTTCACTCTCAAAAAGGTGAAGATGGTTCTTCATGGGTTCTTTTAGTAAGAACAGTTCTAAAAAGAACCATTAGCACCCAAAAAACTATTTGCTGCCTAAAAATGATTAAATCACTTTTGCATGGTGAAATGTTTTTTTTTTTTAGAATGTGGAAGAATATGTTGTGTATATAGTTATACATAGATCCTTCTTGAACATGGTTGCATAAAGCACCAAAATTGTTATTCTTTAGAGCATGCAAATGGTTCCTTGAGAGCTCACGGTTCTATGTAGCACTCGAAAGGTTTAGAAGCTTGATACCAAACCAATAGACGAATGCTTTTGGTGCTTTATGCAACCATTTCCAAGAAGGATATATCCACATATTCTTCATCATTCTGAATTTCGTCATGTACAGAACCGTTTAAGCAGGCAAATGGTCCTTTGGGTGTCAATGGTTAGAAACAGAACCCCTGTTCTTACTGAGGAACCCTTGAAGAACCATTGTTTATTGTTCTTGATACTGTGTCAAGCTTGTTCTTTTGCGTGCTGTACAGAAGAGGGCATTCAGATGTTTCTTTGAGTGTTCATGGTTCTATATAAACCATTGTCTTTGCAGAAGAATCCTTGAAGAACCGAAGTCCCCCCAAAAGTGTAGCACAGAATCCCTTTTCTAAGGGCTCCTTCTACTTTCCCTGTCCCTCTGTCCTCTAGATCACACCTCCTGTCCAATTTATATATTGTTAATTCTTGTTTTGCTTTTTTGATCTTAACTTTTGAGTGAGGTTTGAGCAGGCGGCAGTGGTCACAATGCAAAGACCTTCAGCCATCGTTCTGTTCACTATTCCTTTCACTGGCTGGTTGTCCTTAAATGATCTAACAGGACAGGAGCAGGACCCTCAGCATGATTAACATGAGATCAGAAGCTGCCATCAGGGCACGGCTGCTTCATCTTCTCGTGTGGAACTAATAGAACATACAGGACAGCGCTGGTCTAACTGGTTAGCATGCTAACTTAAGGAGATGTCTGTGCAACGTGATACATAAACGTCTTTGGTGTGCCGTCAGAACTTCTGTTTCTACACATACATACGTTTGTAAGCTTAAAATCTTACATTTAGCAAGAAAAACCAAGAGCTTGAAACAACATTCGGCCTGAAAGAGTATTACTCCTGGAAATGTTGTTCTTGAACTTTGTGGTTGAGGGGTGTGTAAGAGAGCCCCACAAAAATGCGTGCTTCCAGCCCTATGAAAGTTAAAACTGTTGAAGTTGTATCTGCTGATGTGTCTGATGGAGTGATGTGCTCAGTACATAAAGTGAAATGGAGGCAGAATAGCAAGCTGTAATCTGTACTCTATCTGTCTGTCTGTCTGTCTGTCTGTCTGTCTGTCTATCTATATCCCTTTGCTCGCATTATTTTTTCTCTCACTCTCTCTCTCTCTCTCTCTCTCTCTCTCTCTCTCTCTCTCTCTCTCTCTCTCTCTCTCTCTCTCTCTACCCCCTACCCCCTACCCGTCTACCCCCCCCCTTTTCTCTGTCTTTGTCTCTCTGTGAGCAGTAATTGCAGTTTGAATGCCTCCGCTTGTGTCAGTGAATAAAACTTTACTGCGCCTCACAAACTCTGCCGCGCTACAGTGACGAGCTGATGGAGGTGCAGACCCACTTTAATGGGCTTATTTTACAGGGTTGTAGCCGTGCTCTTCTGCAGCAGTTTCAAAAAGTTATTTAAATTTCCATAAGAGGTAATGAATAGTAGCATTCTGCTCTGTGTTAAAAACATACATTAACCCTCAAACGTGGAGTTATTATCCGTATTATCCTGTTTGAATGGAGTTGCATATTAATAATAAGCTTGATTCCAAAGTTCTCACATTATTTTATTTGTATGGTGCCAACAAATAAAGCGACAGCAAAAAGCTACAGAGTGTGCACAAAATAAGACTGAGAAGAGTAACTTTAGTTATAAGGTGCATTCCAAAATGCTGAATATCCAATTGTGAAAATTTGGGAAAGAAAACGTAATGGATGTATAAGGGAGAACAAATCTTCTAATAACAGTAGTATTAATTCTAATATATTGTTGATATTTCTTGTATATCGTCGCTGTGCAAAAAAAAAAAACGGTATCTCCGAAATGGCATCTTTGCAGCAGAGGTCAAAAACCTTATTTCATTTGAATGGAAGTCAATGGGATCAGATGTCTTTCCCAGCAGTTTTGGGCCATTTCTGTTGGTCCATTCTTCATGGTCCATTCTTCAGTGTAAACAGCAGCTCATTTAATCAAATGAGGCATAAAAGTAAAAATCAGCAAAAATGGACATACATGCTTTTCTGTGGACAGCGACGAAATGTAAAGCCCTCTCCCAAAATGGTACATAGTATAAGAGGTTCAAAATCATCAAAATGGTCTATACATTTTTTGTTGTGGTGTTTTGGAACAACGCCCTTCAATCCCAAATCCAATTAATACCCCTTCAAATTCCAATCATAATTAAGATTGAAATTGAAAGTTTATTTTGAAAAGATTGTCTACATGTTTTAAATGAAAATGAATTTATCTTAAATTACACTACGGCTTTTAACTGCAACTGTTAATGGTTAATGGGAAAGTCCTTTGATTTCTTTTTTTTTTTTCTTTAACATTTCTGCATAATTAAAAGGTGGAGATGTAAACAGTCATTCAGAGTGGTTTGATGTGAAATGCTCTGTTCTTGAAAAACATACCAGACTCAGAATGGTTCATAATTATGGTGATAAGAACCAGATGTCTGAAGCGTTTGATGTGTCTAAAAGCCCCCTTACAGAAAGTTATTAGACATAATGGTTATGAAAATGCACAGTGATGCCTGAAACGTGGTTTTACTCTAGTTTTGCCAAAGGTTTTAGCCAAAGCCATATTTTTTAAAAGCCATTTATGGCAGAGAGGGACAAGCAGAGCGTCGTGAGGCAAATAGTTCCTGAATAAACTTATTTCAAATTATTTAAGCAGTGGTTTTGGATTGCCTTGTAGACAGCACCAAACTGTAGTGGAATTCCATTTTTAAGGTAATCTGAAACGTGTCTGTCTCTCTTTCTCTTCCTTTCTCCTTAAGAACATGGACTACTACCAGCAGACATCGCAGATGTACAACAAGGAAGCAACTAAAGCTGAAGGCAACATCAAGTAAGTGCAGTAACAAGTCTTCCACTCCTAATCCATAATCCAGAGGCACCACTGGGAGGCAGAAATACAGAGGATGCCGCTGATGAGAATTTTAATTAACAGTGACATAGATGGCTGGTTTAGCCAGACGTTCAGGGAGGTTCTGAGTAGGTTTCCTCTGAGAATCTCTCTTTCTCTCTCGCTCTCTCCCTCTCTTTCTCCTTTGCTTCCCTAATCATTTCTTGGTGGTACTTCTTTTCTTTTCCTCTTTCTTGCACATTAGCTAACCCTTTAATGTTTGAACCTGGAACTGAAAGCTAGCTAGGATGAGCTCGTGCTGATTGCCATGACGTATCTTGCACATTCTCTATATCTGCTCTTCTCTGTATCTTTATGCAGTGCTAAAGAATGAGTCACCGATCTGACCGTGAATAGAACAGCATCAGTAACAGATCTGACGCGTGAGCGCGTGTGAATGTAGTTGTGGTGCAATGGTTTTGTGGTCAGCGGAGAGATGGATAACCGAAGCCAATTAGGCTGCACATACTCTGCTGTCTCTTCGCACAAACACATTCATTACGTCGGGCAGGGGTGTCCATTTTCAGCACGCTCGCACATGCACACAGCAAGCTCTCGCAGAGCCATGAAAGTATTTTTCACTCCTTATAGTTTCCTAGGCTCCTTGCTACATTTCATTTTGTCTCGCTGGCTCTTGCCCCTCTCACCAGCATTCGTCTTCTGTGTTTCATTTACTTTTTCACACTCTGTCTCTCTCCTTCTCTCAGCTATCTTCATCTACTGTCCCACCACTGAGGTGAAATGAGAGAATATTGAGTGAGTAGATGAAACCCCTTCATCAGGGTATAACACCGCTTGTCTTGTGCCAGGACACAGCTGGCTGTGGTGAGCCTGTACCATCAGCTCAGACTCTGATCCAGCGTCTCCACACCCATGCCGGATGTGATGCTAATGAACTCCAGTTGCAGTGATGTGTTGATGCACATACTCTGAAGGGGGACCACAATGAAATATCTGGGTTTTTTCCCAATTAAATCAATAATGGATTTAGAACTGTGAAACAGGCAAAACAAATAAAACTAAATGGGCAAAAATTAGCAAGCACTCTGTCTAGGTCACTATTTTTAAAATTTTGCCTGTTTATGATATTCATCATGTGAAAGCCTTGGTACAGAAAGTTTTTGTCCCTGCACTGAAGCAATAGTAAAAAAATGTGTGGGACTCCACTTGAGTATTCAGGTTTTCGGATATTCATTCCTTGGGTAGCTATTGGTTTCAGATATTTACTTTTTCCCAGATTTCTCATCAAAAATTTAATTTGCTAAATACTTTATGCCATGCTCATTCACAATGCCTTCTTGTTTGTTCAGGCACCACTGTGGGTTATAAAGGGTTTAACTTTACCCTCCAATCTGCCTGTCAACACGTCCAGGTCCAAACCTCTACTGAGCAGCTAAGGTTCATCTGTTCAGCACGACCGCGGTTATCTGTTCGTTGTTTAAATTCTCTGTGACAAGGGGCAAAAATGGCAGTGACTAATAAGTTACCATTCTTAAACCAATGAAGGATAAACTAAGTTTGGCAGTGGGCTTCTATGTTAGCTAGCTATAGCTAGTGAACATAGCTAACATTAGCTCCCACTGGCAAACGCCTAGACTGTGGGATTTATAGGGTGCGTCTTGCCAGTCTTAGCTCCTCCAGCTATCTTCATCAGGCTAGCCCGAACTAGCCTGACGACTGAAACACTGCGAGATGCCCTAAAAACTCGGCCTGTATTAAAAGCATCTGCAGTATTTGCCAGTATGTGCTAAAGTTAGCTAGTTGATTTGGTTAAAATTAGAGCACTGTGATGCCAGACTTTTTTGTTTTTTCATTGGTTTAGGATTTGTTAATTACCTTATCAACTGCAGCCATTTCCTTTAGAACTTTAGATCTTTTCGGATTACGAGAGTTTCAGCAAGTGCAGCAGAGGCAACAACCTGAAGGTGGAGGTCGCTGTGCCACGGCTCAGTACATTATATATATATTAACAAACCCCTTTAAGAGGACTCCTTTAATTTAATATGTTACATACAACAAATAAACAGTAAAATGTTTGTAGAGGATGTGTTTTCTTATTCTCACCTAGAAAATAAACAAAAACGTTATTTGACCAAAATTTAGCATACTGTACTCATCAGAGGCTTTTACCCCAGCTTGTGGAGCCTATGCCAGCATGAGTGCACACTATCAATTAAGGGTGTTTTCACGCGTGTTCCTAATACTTAAGTTAGCGTTCAGGACCGACTGTGCTCATTTTGCGGGAGGCGCTCATTATCGCAGCTTTCACATACAGAATTACATCCAGACCGTGGACTAATGGCAGAATTCCATATGTCACTGTGCTACAAGTTACAAAATGGTAGGCACTTGCTTCGTCTGTCATCATGGTTGTTTTTTTTTTTTGTTTTTTTTTTTAATTGTTAATTTGTTCTTGTCCTTAGATACAAACACATGTGAAGAACAGCCTTTTTAGGGCTGTTTAGTGTGAAAGCTGTTTTTGAGTCCAGGCACAGTTCAGGGAACCCTGTGGTCCTCTTACAATCGGTGGTCTGGGTTTTGCTTCCAGTGAACATTGGAATGATGGAAATGTTTAGTTCCTGCCGCCATGTGTGCAGAGTACATACTAAACAATTCCTTGAAATCATGTAAATATTTGAGGGATTCTGCTTTTTGATTCAGATTGTTTTACTGATAATAATTCTTTATTATAAAAGCAAAAAAAATTATATTCTTGGTATTCTTTATTAAAATTCAATATGAATATGAATTGGCAGTGGTGATCTCAAACTTTCGAGCTTGGAAAAAGCAGAACATGTGAGCAGGGAGAATTATGGAGATTATTAGTTCAGAAATTATCAGTACTGTAACTTGTAACAGTAATATGTAACACGTAGCAATACATTATTTTTGTTAATAACATGTAGTCCTATTGGAAACCTATTTTTACTTGTTTAGTTTGTTTGAGCATTAAATTAATAGTTTTTTCCTCTCCATTTTGGGGCTCCTACCATTTGACATATCTGATTTTATTATTGCCCACATTTGTTCTCCTGCTTCTTTCGTCACTAAGCAATCAGTCATCAAAGGCTGAGTACAAAGTACATGACTTGATGACACATGGTGGAGCCCTGTTTGAGTGTAATAGAAATGTACTTGATGACTCAATGTTCATAATGGGTACTAGACTTTACCAAGGACACACTTTTTATTTTCACCCACTACATTTTATCTTCACCCAGCCAACACTGCCGCCAATTTGAGCATGTGCTTCTGTATTGGTTTTATATTAGGATCTGTCTATGTAGTAGTGGTGTAATGGTATAAGTCAGGCAGTTATTAGGATGAATGGGTTTGGTGAATGCCTTCCCTTGCACAATTCCAAGGAGAATTTTCTTTAGGCTGGTATTTTTGCTACTGCTAGTAGCCTCGAATTACCATACCCTTCGGTACACTTTGGTTCATTAACATCTGCTTTGGAGCCACTCTCCACTCATTGAAAGAGATATCCGCTGCACAGCACCACCTCTTTTTAATCTATGAATCCTGTTGCACACCCTGCATTCATAGCCCGATCATCCATGTGCAGCGTCGTCTGCAGGAATTAGAGATTTGATGGAAATAGCAGAGAGGAAATGTTAAATTAGTGTTAAGACTACTTCATTTGATAAATTACCTCTAGATTTATATACTAAACCATCTAAAACAGCAGTAGCTGATGTAGTCAGAGATTTGTTGGGTATTAATGTGGTACTGTGTCAGACTAATAAATGAATGCTGTCAGGCCCCCTCAATTCACACACGACAGTGGCGCCAGATTCTCTATTACCCTGTCGCCATATTTGTAGTTCATTTGGTGATCTACATTGATTTTCTGTCTTGTCTCTCAGGCCCAGGAATACAGTTCCCATCTGTCCTGAGCTGCAGTCTCAGGTGTTGAACTGCTATAAGGAGAACAGACACCAGACCCTGCACTGCTCTGCACTAGCAAAGGAGTACATGAACTGCATCAACTCTGCCAAGAAGGTGCGTGTGTCTTTCTGAATATACTTACTTTCCATCTGCCTTTTATTTTCACTCTCTGCCCATTTTATCAGGTCCACATACCATGTGTGTGCATTGTGTAGTCATGCAGACTGTAGTCCATCTTGTACCTGCGTAATTTGTTGGTCTTTTATCAATGGTCAGACCACCCGCCTCCAACCCCCCAACAGAAGCAGCACTGAGCATCTCTGGCAGATCATTCTCAGTACTGCTGTGAAATTGACGTAGCAGTGGATTCAAACACTCTGTACACTTACTGTGCACACCTGCCTTATTAATCCATCTTGTATATTAGGGTTGCACAATGATGACACATATTTGCATTATACAGGTTTGATTTGATATTTTAAACCTATATTTGATGTTGTTTTTCGTATTGCAGAGGAAATGACTTTGTAATCTTACAGCTGTTATGTAGATGAAAAATGTCAGCCCACAACTTTCATAACACTGCACCTCTGTTGTAAACGTAAAAGTCAGAGATGATGTCATCCTCTTGTCCTTCATCACCGGTCAGTTTTTGGTCACAGGTTGCAGTTGGCTTAATATTTTTGTTATTTTGTTTTTTGAGTCTTTTTAGTGCAAACACTTCAATCGATCCTGCTCCACCTGTGCAGCACACACAGCACTTGAAGATCACTGCCATTTCAGTGTCATTGCAGTGCTGAAAATGATCCTCAGATAATCCTGGTCATCGTCAGTCCTGTGGGTGTCTGCCTATTGAAGAACAGGGTACATGTCTAAAACTAGGTGGACTAAAGTCTGTGGGACTACGAAGTGCACTTGCATAGTACTAAGCAGAGCTTATAAAATAGACAATAAGTTTGGATACAAGGTAGGGGTACCTAACAAAGTAGCCAATTAATCTGACTGAATATTTGTGTAGATATTTTAATGTATTTCTATTCAGCACTGATGTTCCTAAGCTCCTCTTGAATAGTGTTTTCCTGATTTAAGCTCAAATCCTTGAAATGTGTGTTGTTTCTGTGCTAATGTGTGAGAGGATGTTTGTGCCTCATGAAATGTGTTTGGATAATTTTCACTGGGGATATTGAAATGCAGTGGCCTGTATTATCTTTGGTGTGTGTATGTGAGAGAGTGTGTGTCTGTGTGTGTGTCTGTGTGTGTGTCTGTGTGTGTGTGTGTGTGTGTGTCTGATGCGTAAAGCCTTTTATCTCTGTGTACAACACAAGGCTCCTTTTAATACAGGCTCACTCATGCATTTTGCAGAGGGAGAGAGAACAACAGCTTTCATTAAAGACAATCTGTGTGTGTGAGCGTGTGTGTGTGTGTGCGCGCGCGAGTGCGCGTGTCTGTCTGTGTGTATGAGCTTATTGCACACGTGTCTCAAAGACTGTGCGGGTGAATGGTCGAGC
This sequence comes from Prochilodus magdalenae, assembly GCA_024036415.1. NCBI lineage: Eukaryota > Metazoa > Chordata > Actinopteri > Characiformes > Prochilodontidae > Prochilodus > Prochilodus magdalenae. The sequence goes on along the minus strand of JAMWET010005322.1, from coordinate 634,301 downwards.
CCTCAAGCTCTAAAGCTGGCGTGTGGTGTGGCATGATGCCAACTAGAACGGGCAGGCTGCCAGCAATACAGCTCCCGATGTGCTAAGGAGAGACTAAAATGTCAAAGTCTAGGGACAAAGCGAGACCAGATATTATACGTTAGAGAGAGACCAGAAATCGGAGTGATCAGAATGTAGGGCTGATGAGAGCCCTAATTAAATATTATTATGCAATGCTAGAGACCAGATTATTAACCTTATGTTATTAATCTAATGCTAAAGCGAGATCAAAATACGGAATGTTTTGTTTGATACAGAGACCAGGATATTAGGGACTAATGCTACAAAGTACCACAGTATTAAAATAGAACCGAAAAGAGACCAACAGTTGGAGTATGATGCTAAAGAGAGTCTATCAGAGTCTTATGCTAAAGAGAGACCAGAGTTGACGTCTAATGCTGTTAAAGCTTAATGCTAATAAGACACCTGTCAGATGCTGTTAGAGCCTGATGCTAAAGAAAGATCTGGATATTGGAGTTTAATGCTGAGGACAGACTGCGGTATCAAAGTTTAATGCTAAAGGGAGATCAGAATATTAAAGTCCACAGCTAAAAACAGACCAGATTCTCAGAGTCTAATGTTAAAGACAGACCAACACATTAGCTTGTAAGGCTGAAAGGGGACCAGTATACTAGCCTGAAAATCATGGTCGTAGTACTACAGAGGTGGGAATGCAGAATCCAGGGTGATGCTAAAGAAAGACCAGGATAAACATGTAGTGTCAGAAAGAAAAAACAATGTTAGCCTAGTGCTAATGAAAGACTAGAGCATCAAAGTCTACTGCTAAAACAATTGAGAAAAAAAGTGTCTCAAGCTTAAGAAAGATTAAAGGAGTGTAATTCATTTATGAGAAGAGACGGTGCAAAATGAGGGGAGTCATGAGGGGAGACGAAGCAAAAGAGAGAGCAGTCATAAGGGCAGGCGGTGCACCAGAGAGCAGTAAATATTCCAACAGCATGACCTAGAAAGGGTTCCAGGCAGCGCACTGTTGCACACTACACATTAATTCTGTGTAGTGCTGAATAGAAATGCACTCAGTCACATGTTAAGGAGAAGGAATTAAATCGGTCATCATTTACCCGGACGTTTTTCTTTTGCTTCAGCTTCCCAAATAGCAGATAAACGTGTCAGATAACAAATGAGCAAGATGTAGACTAGATTAACTGTAACGCTCACCGGTCACTGTAGGGGACTGCTCATACGGCTCCATAACACCTACATAAATGTTTAGTAGTGTATAAATGCTTATAGGTGTCATCTGTCAATACTTTAGCTAGCTTTGATCATAATTGGCGTATGCCACTTTTACATCTTATGTGTGTATCATGCAGTCTTATGAACAGTTGAGTACAGTAAAGTGTTAGCAGGTTAGCCTGTTGCTAAGGCACGACCAGTTTCCCATGTGCAACTCATCCTGGAACTCCAAAAGGATTAAAGCTTTGATGTCATAAGTGTGCCAAAAAGAAACCACTTACAGTCACATATGAACATTAGCACTGCTGTGATAGATTGCATAATGCTCATGAATAGGAAAAAGAAATGTCGTTAAGAGAAATAAAAAAGGGAAGCCGAGCTAAAAAAAGACAAGTAGAGGCATAAACATTAAAATGCAATGTATCAGTGACATTTCCTTTGGCGTACTGGGTATATATTTCAGGCATATCTCTGGGTGCCTGACTATCTTAGTCATATATTTAGTGGGTCTGACAGGTATTGTTTCAGCCTTCTACTTCCTAAGCTATGGAAATGTTAAGGCTGTCCACGGGAACCACGCTGCCTGTGATAATATCTCACTGTATTTATCTCTTCTTCGACACCACCCGTTCCTATGCCTGCCTCATCTTAAGGGTATCTCAGTGTACCTTTCCGCTCTCTGAACGCAGCTGCTGTAGTCCTGTCACAGGATGCTGCTGTTTTGTTGTTTGATCATTTGGGCAGCAGGACCAAAGAGAAATGTCAAACAAATGAAGAGGGTTTTTTTTTTTTTTTGCTTTTTCCTTGTTCCTTTGTCTTTTGTCATTCTGTTTCTCTTTTGATCTTCTTCTCCATACACCCGGCTCCCTCCACCTTCTCTGACTGCTTGGTTATTTTCTTATCCTTCCTTCACCCTGTGTCCTTTATAAAAAAGAAGCTTGATTGTTTGTAAAGCAGATCTTTGGAGTAGAACGAACTGACCAGTTGTTTGCATCTGAATTACATCTTCCTGCGGGATTTCGGTTGGTTGTTTCTTGTAGTCTTGTTGGACCTGTTCTCTAGTGTCTCAACTACAATCTTATCTTTTTATCCCTCTATAAAGGCTTTTTGGTTTCAGCCTATTTCAGAGCCGCTCATTCTCTGCTATTTTCTCTAGGCTGCTCACTTGTTTGTATGCTGAGCGCTATTGAATCTCCCGTCAGCACCTCTTAAAGTCTCAATCTGAGGTCCGTGCGTGAAGCTTCAACAGAAGTGGCTTTAACGGCTGTCGTCGCTGAAGGAAGACCGCGCACCTTCTCACAGACAGATTCTAATGATCAGAGCCTGAACTTTTCATGGAGAGAGAGAGAGGGAGAAAGAAAAGCAAGAAGCAGATCTTTAGTTATCATTGATGTCAAATAGACAACGACGTGCTATTGTTATCCTGCTCTTGCATTTCAGCAGAGCAGGTCTGAATTGCACTGTGTATGGATACACTGAGGTTTCAGGTGGTTTCAGATGTTTACTACAGTTTCCCAGAAAAGCTCCAGGATAGTTTAGGCACAATATGCATATTTGTGTTTGCCAGCTTGTGAAAACATGGTTAATATATTTTGTTGATTCCTTTTGGTGTTATAAAGAATTAATAGAGCTGTTTTACTGTTATTTTTGTTTATTTAGTTTAAGTGTGTTTTGTTCTTTTTCAGGGATTATTTCTGAGGATTATATGTTGGATACTAATTTGCATAAACTGTTTTGTGTGGGTAGGAGACATCAGCCCTGTGATTGGTTAGGAAATGCTTACAGAAGCACTACCCGAGATTAGAAACACCCAATTTGGGACTTGTAACAGCCTAACAATACATGGTAGAGTGCCAAAACTGTTACCAGGTAAACATTGATTAAAGATTTCATATTGGAAGGAAAGGAAAAAAAGCCCCACTCTTGCTTTCACATCCACTCTGCTTCTGTCCATCCTTTCACCGTGAGAAGACAGCTTTACACTATGGGTCTGGTCTGAAAGAATGTGTAGCTATCAAGAAGCCCTCACTGAGCAACAAAAATCAGAACATTGGCAAATCAAATAAAGAAGCTGCTGGTGTTTTCAGAATAATGGACTGGCCACACCCCAGAGCCCAGACCTTAACATCATTGAACGTGTTTAGGATTAATTGGCTCCTGAGAAGCAGAAAATGCAAATAGCTTTTAAGATTGAGCTTTAGAGGTCGAAAAGCGTCCTTGCAGATTTCTTTAAAAAGCTGAAAGCAAGCCTCCTGAAAAGAATCGCAGCTGTAATGTGACAGAGTGGAGACAATGAATACTGAAAAATCTGATATAATTGCAGTAGAAGCCGCTAAAGAGCTTATTAACAAGTGGTCATGCTCTATGAAATTTCTGTAGTTGGCCACAGCTATGTCGTAAAACATGGGAGAATTTTGTCAGTGCTTTGCTCTTAAGCTCCCTCAGCTATCAGTTCTAGACTGCCATATAGTTCTTCCCGTTCTCACATGTAAACACATAATTCACATTAAGGAACTTTAAAAGGAACAACTCGGTGAATAAATGCTGGAAAACAGTTAATCTGGAATTGAAAAATCCATTTATTGAGCATGCTACATCATATTTAATTGTTGCTGCATAGTTCTGTGTAATTTTCTGTGAAATATGATTTTTATTTTTTCCTGACTCATAAAAATGAATGGCATGTGCTTAATGGCCATTTTGACCCACAATTACATTAATGAAGAGTGGCCTTCGACTCTGGCACAATAGTGCAATAACAGTCTGCATTAGTGCTTTTTACACATTTCCACCCGGTAACTCTGTTTTTTCCTGGTTTTATTCATTTGGAAAAGCCAGCTTCACTTTTAGTTGTCTGAATATTTCATGAGAAATGGCCCAAAATATCATTCATTTATTTTTAAATCTCATTCAACGAAAGTTAAGAATGTTCTTAGCGTGTCCTTGTAAAGTTTGAAAAAGGAATTAAGTTAGATAGTAGGCTTCGGGGATGATATTTAAACACTACCTTAATAATACTATTCTAATTTCAGTTACTGATATATCATCCCATTCCTGATCTGCACTTTCACACTTTTCCTACTGAACGCCACAGCTGTAAATATCCATAACTTGGTTTAGATGTGCTTGAGAAATCCCCTCTAGGCACTTGATATGAGCATACGTGTTTTCCCTGGAGCTTTTCTTAAGGCCATTTCTGTCTGCCAAGGCGAGACCAAATCTGTCACAGCAGATGGGTGTGGAAGAACAGAGAAGAAATGAGTGATGGGAGGTGGGTAAGGAGAAAGAGACTGATGGAAAAAGGGAGAGCTATTAAAATAATCTCATACAGAGGTGACCTGGGCAGCTGGCAAAGTGGCAGTGATTGAGGGAGATAAAGAAGGCAGGCGCACACAGAGAGAAAAACACACGTGTGATCGGTTGTTCTGAGTCAGTCGGAGCGTTCATAGACTTTTTCAGTCACCACCGTCTTCTTCACACTCCCACATACACACACACACACGAGTGTGCACGCACTCCATTAGAGTGTTTGATCAGTGTCACTGTAACACAGCATCTTTACCCCTCCCACTGAATGTATGACATACCATCACAGCTCTGCTTACTGATAATGTACCTTCCAGATTACTGCCGCTACAGCAGGGAGCCTTTAGACAGGCCATAAGTAACACACGCACGCACACAGGCTGTAGAATCAGATGAACTCACTGATCTATCTATCATAAGGTCACGGCATGGTCACGCTAAAGATGACAAAGCGCTGCCTCCCTTTATTATTGCTTTAATAAAGAGGCCATCTCCCTGACCCACTCACTCTCTCTCTCTGTCCCACCTGTGTTCTCTCTCTGTGTTTTCCTCCTCCCCGGCTCCTCTAGGTAGTCTTCGTTAATGTATTTTAGGAGATGATAGCATGTGTAGCTGTATATGGAGTTGGCAGTATGCTAAAATACATAGACAATAATGAACCTGATTAATATGAGTTAATTATTAATTACTAATCTCATTAATATTAATTGAAATGTTAATATTAATTCAGCATTTTAAACTATTCTATTTAAAAGGTATATGACTTTGGTGAGGTGCTCAGCCCTGTCAGTTTGTTCACTTTTGCTAATGCTCCTGTCTTCCCTGTACCTATCCCTTCCTACCACTTCTACTGCGGAAGAATGCCGAGCACTCAAAAGGAAGACAGGATCAAGAGAAACAGAGAGGGCATCAATAATTTGACGTCTGCTATAAGTGAACTAAGCCAATCGCAACACAATGCACGCCCCTAATACTCCTAGTAGCCAATCAGTAGCTGCACATGGACAGCCTACGTGCATGTCTGCTTGGTCTTCTGCGCCACCTGTTTCAGTTTATATTACATCAAGTACAAAATGCGCAAAACACAAACAACATTTCCAAACAAAACATAGAATTTAACGTATATTTGGATTCCTCTGTGTTCGTTCTCTCTGGGCAAGTATGCAGTGATGTCATTCTAAATCTGGAAAGGTCTTCCTGGATTGCATACCCTCATGTGTTCTCCGTTTGAAGCAGCTGTCTTTCATGACGGCATCACAAAATCAGTTTCTGGGTCATGAAGGAGAAGAGTTGGTAGAAGCAGTGACTTCAAGGGTTTCTGGTTATAGCCGGTCTTCTCCAAACAGACTGAGAAAGTCCAGGACCATAGGGCTGTCTAATGCGGTTGTTCATTTAGGGATTTCTACAGGACTTGTGAATTCTTGTGAAGTCTGCCTGGGACACAGAGTTCTGATTTAGCTTGTGGAATTTTTGCTAAATGTTTAATGAAATGACTGATGACAACCGAAACACACTGAGTTCCCAAAAAAATTTAAATATTTATGTATATATTTTTACACAGAGAAAGTCTTCGAGTGTAAGTAGTACAGAAATAACACACAAATCTGCAGATTGGGTGTGAGCATTAATGATGGAAGTGAGCCTTTTTTTCCCCCCTCGAACCCGATACCTGCTGTTTTTCAATTATAAACTGGAGACGCTGTTGAGAAATGCCAGGGGTAAACTGCTGCCCCTTTCTGATCAGATCACTTAAGATGGATGTTAAAGCCTGGTATGAACAGAAGGAGGTCCCTCTGTCTAAGTATGTTGACTCCTCTTTTCATGGGGCACCTGCCCTTAAATGATCTAACCGGGATCAGGACCTTTAACACGTTTGACACAAGGTTCAAATCCTCTGTCAGTGCAGTGCTACTTCATCCTCTCATGTTGGATTGATGGCAGGCTTATCGCTACAGTGACTACCGTCCCCTGAGATGCCAAGTGGTATTACAAACAGGACAGGCCAAGGCTAACCGGTTAACTGTCTATAGAAATCTCTGTAACACAGACCATCAAAATTTAGACCAAATTCTGCAATAATTCTGATTTATTTTGGAATATTTTAAGGTGAAAATCTTAGATCGCTCCTTTAACTTGACAAAACAGCAGAAACGGGTAATGGGAATGGTTATTGTCATTATCATAAGTCAGCTGCTGATGTTAATTCCACATCATGGTATACTGCCCTCACTGTTGAAGCTGGTCTTTCAGATGCAAGAGGTCATTTCAGAAGATGTGCAACCAACCCTCCCCACCTGGTCCTCAAGGCCCTCCCATATACTCCACATTTTCCTCTAATGCCTATATATTGCAAATTGAATTATAGCAAAAACATGGACCATCTCAAGGGCCCTGAGGATCGAATTCAGACCGCTTGTAATGAATGCTAAATGCCCTGTGACAGCTACTCCACTTGAAACCTCCAGCTATTTTTTTTTTCCATCAAAAATATAATTGATGAGTATTTTTAAGTAGTGATGAAAGTATGCTCAAACATGCTTTTTGTGGTGTAATTTATCATGCTGCTGATATCATATTGTCATGTTACCCACCCCTAGTTTGTTCCCTGGTGTAGAATAAAATAAACATTGTGGTATGTAGGAGGAGTAGAGCTGGGGGGGATGAGCCATCAGTGAATAATAAGTGTAAACATGTACATGTTCTGTCTCGTTCCTCTGTGCAGAACTTGATGATCAACCATGGATCATGAGGATGAAGACGGTGAAGATGAGCGAGAGGAGAAGAGGGGTGGCATTGAACACTGCTTGGATTCCACAGAATCATTCTTAATCTGTTTGTGTGAGTGTGTGGGAGACGGTGAGAGTGAGAGAGCGAGAGAGAGTCTGTGTGCGTGAGTGTACCTGCACGCGAGTGTGTGTAGTAAGAAGCATGTTCATGTTTCAGAAAGAACTCCCTCTTTTGGTCTCGGAGTGACAGCAGAGGGAGGGGTGTATTACCTTGCAGGGGATTGCGTGTGTATGTGTGGTGTTTGCGGATGATGTTGATTTGCTGTGATGTACTCGGTTTGGCAATGGCACGTCTCTCACAATAAAACATCTGCACTACCACTCACTTCAGTGTGAACACTCAACCTTTGTCCTTTAGCAAAAGGCTGTGTCTGTCCTTCACAAACAGCACTGTGCACAGGTCGGAGACCATCCCTCTTTTATTGCATTCCCTGATAAAATGACCAGCAAGTATAAGTTCATTTTTCAGCGATGAAGATAACAATGACACAGAAATCTTTTCAGTGCTGTGAAAGTTCAGTCTTTTTTTTATACATCAGTGACATCATTTTATGTTGTTCATCTTTTCATGATTTATGGAATCATTTATGATTGAGCTTGGTGTGGTGACATGGTGGTTACATCTTACTAATTTTTCCACATTGCAGCTGCGGCTACTGGCTCATACCGCATTTTACAGGCTGTGAATATTTGTTGATATTTTCTAACAAGCTCTCAAATACTAATGCTCAAAATCACCCCTAAAACAATAATAAACATTTTACTCGCTTCTATTTTATACAGTGTTACACAGTTCACATCATCCATGCTAAAATCTGCATCTAATATCTGTCGGAAAATGCCAGCCAACAGTCCTGTGGGCAGTGGCCTGTGACCACTAATGAAGGAGGATGACCAGCGCAAACTGTGCAGCAACAGCGGTGGCATGTTAGTGTGTTCCTGCTCTATGGTGGTCCTGTGGGGGTTCTGATCATTAAGGAGCAGGGTGAAAGGGGGAGACTACAAAGTGCTACTATGTGGTAGGAAGAGCTGATGAAATAAACCACAAGCAACAGACGTTTTGTGTTTCTGTGGGAAACCAACCTTGTATTTGCAAATTTTGGACTAAGCGTTTTAGTATTGTTTGCTAACTTAAAGTGCATATGATTGCTCAGACATACAGGGGTTGGACAATGAAACTGAAACACCTGTCATTTTAGTGTGGGAGGTCTCATGGCTAAATTGGACCACCCTGGTGGCCAATCTTCATTAATTGCACATTGCACCAGTAAGAGCAGAGTGTGAAGGTTCAGTTAGCAGGTAAGAGCACAGTTCTGCTCAAAATACTGCAATGCACACAACATTATGGGTGACATACCAGAGTTCAAAAGAGGACAGATTGTTGGTGCACGTCTTGCTGGCGCATCTGTGACCAAGACAGCAAGTCTTTGTGATGTATCAAGAGCCACGGTATCCAGGGTAATGTCAGCATACCACCAAGAAGGACGAACCTCCACCAGCATCACGTAGTGACCTGGCCACTATCCTGCAAGAAGAATGGCTTACAATCCCTCTGACCACTGTGCAGGACTTGTATATGTCATTCCCAAGACGAACTGACACTGTATTGGCCGCAAAAGGAGGCCCTACACCATACTAATAAATGATTGTGGTCTAAAACCAGGTGTTTCAGTTTCATTGTCCAACTCCTGTATCTGCTGTCTTAGATTTGCTGTGCTCTGAGAGGAGGCTGTGCCAGTACCCTGAATTTATGAAGCGTTTAGCTAAAGCGGCTATACTTATTTATATAACATTCATATGACATCCGTATATATTACAGAGTTTTACAATTGCTGTGAAGCTGTTTTTAAGTGCCGGGGTTACTCTTCATCCTCCTTTCTGCAGACACATGCAGCTAAGCACAGCCCCCCAAAGACTCTACAGTCATAAAAACACTGCAGGAAAAAATCTCAAGGTAAATTAATTTCATCAGCATGTTTATACAGCTGCAAGAAAGAGTGAACCATATAAAGTTAGCTCCATTTCTTCATTGGCTGCTAATAAATGTGGTCTGATTGTTATCACTCCCAATTCTAGCCAAACTCAATCTAGTTAAACTAATAACACACAAACAGTAGTTGTACCTTTCATGTCTTCTACTGAGCACACTGAGTAAACAGTGTTCACAGTGCAGGTTATAGAAAGCAAGTGAACCCTTGGATTTAATAACCTGTAGATCCGTTTTAGCAGCATTGCCTCCACCAAACATTTCCTGTTGCTGCAAAAAGATTTACACAACACTGAATAGGAATTTTGAACCATTTCTCGCTGTAAACATGTTTCAGTTCATCAGTATTTCTGGGGTGCCTTGCTTGGACAGCCCTCTTCAGGTTGTCCCTCAGCTTCTCGATAGGGTTAAGGTCAGGAGACTGACTTGACTTGACTCTAAAACACGAATCTTCCTCGCTTTCCACCATTCTTTAGTTCATTTACTTGTAGGATTTGGATCATTGTCTTGTTGCATCACCCAACATCTCCCCAGCTTGAGGTCATGAACTGCTGCGCCTACGTTCTTCTGCAAAATGGTTTGATGCACCTCACATGAAGTCATTGTTCCCTCAGTGATCGCAAGACATCCAGGGCCCAGGCAACAAAGCAACCCCAAACTGTGCTGCTCCCTCCACCATGCTTCACAGTTGGAATGTAGTTTTGGTGTTGGTGTTCAGTGTTATCCATTTGCACTATTGACTCACAACATATTTCACATATCCTGATTCACTATGGAACATCCAGGTGCTCATTGGGCAAAACTGAGACCTTTATTTTGACAGGTGAACGAACGTTTATATAATTCATAGTCTTCTGAAGGCCTTTTGCTGTTCACCTTGGGTATCTTCCCAAATCTTTCAGGAATGACTGTTGTGCTCTAAAGGGATCCTAACAGGAGAGTAACAACAGTCGGGAATTTTTCCACTTGTTTGTCCAATTATGGATTGATGTACATCCAGCTCTTCAGCAATGCCTTTGGATCCTTTTCAGGCTTCACACGTCTCTATAAAGTGTCCTACTGAGGTCTTCAAAAAAAGCTGTTTGCATGGAGGCATGGTTCACACCAACCTTTAGCTCTCGAGAAGAGCAGATTTGTCAGTAAACTGGTTGTGTGTACTGCCTTTATTTATGGGGCAAAGCACCTTTGAAACCCACTATTCCAAACCCTTTTCCCTAACAAACACTTTTTAGCAATTAGTTCTTGGAGAACTGATTAACACAGATGTTCCTTTACATATTCTAACCTGCAATGTGGATGTCACTCACTAAGCTCAATAAAATACATGAAAAGTAGAAGCGTCTGTCTGTTATTAGGTAAGTTTGAACCTGTTTGTCTATTATTGTGACCACATTTTAGTAGTAACTAATAATACAGGTAATTTGAAAGCATTTGTTTACTTTTTTCTGAACTGGATAATCAGGATACAATTAGAGTAGACTCACCTCAGAAACACTAACAGCTGTTGGCGTTCATGTAGAGCCACTGTTTTATGAAAGGTACTAAAGAGCTATTTGCTCTACAGCTTTGTAGTGGGTTGTAACTAACATCTTTTGGCAGATTGCATAAACAAGACAGTGGGATGTGGTTTTTGAGGTTGAACTTACAAATTGGCAGAACTGAGACATGAATGAAAGAATTGGAAAGTTCACTGACTGAATGGATTCTGTATTCCAGCATGGACAACATGTCGTCCTGCTTTGGTCCAAACAAGAGTCCAGTTGTTTAAGCTGTGTGAAGAGTTTTAAAACGTTCATTCATTCATCTTATGATCCGCTTCTCATTCTGGGCAGCATGGGGGGCTGAAGTCTATGCAAGTTCTCACTGGGCAGAAGGCAGGAAATACCCTGGACAGCCGACCAGTCCATTGCAGGGCAGAGACACAGACGTACACATTCACTCACACCTAAGGGTCTCCGGTTTGCCTGGCTGTGTTTGGACTGAAGGTGGAAGCCCACACAGACATGGGGAGAACATGCCTACTCCACACAGAAAGGATGCCCCAGCCAGGAACCCAATCCAGCCCCTTCTTGCTGTAAGGCGACACTGCTACCCCAGTTTTAAACAGAGGACTGCAGTTGGAGAAAACTGATACTGATCCTTTACTAATGAAATGTACTTGGTTACAGTGTATGTGGGATAAAACAGGATGATGCTTCCCAATCCCGACTAGAGAAACACATACTGGTGCAGCAAATGCTTAAGTGCTCCAATTATTCAGGCTCTATAAATGCAAGTGATCAATATTGTGATGAACTTTTATTCCACTTTAATAAGCGCTCTATCGCACACACACAAACCCTTTTATGAGATTTTGACATGCCCTGTTCTCCTGTGAGCTGCTCTTGTCCCTTCACAGCTCATCTCCAAAGCAAATAATCTGCTGGAATCCTTAATGAACTCGCAAAGGTCTGTTCTGTGGTAACCCTGAAACACTAATACTCTCAATCTCTCCCTTCCCCGCTCCCTCCCTCTTTCTCTCCCTCGCTCTCTCTCTATTTCCCCCCTCTCTCTCTGTCTCTCACTCTCTCTCTCCCTCTCTCTCTGTCTCTGAGTTCTGAGTTTCTGTATTTCTTCTCTCTCTAAGCTTGTGTGTAGGAACGTTCAGGTAGCTCTTACAAGTTTTGACATCTCTCACCATTGTTCAGGTAATGTTACCATGGCAACTGCAGTGTGTAGGTGTGTGTGTCTGTGTGTGCTGTCGGTAGTGGGGTTCAGAGGAAGTGTGATAACCTTTAGCCTCCAAAGTGCAGTGCTCTCCCCGTCACCGATTCCTTTTATTAAATGCTGCTTTCACTCTCTTCCTCCTTTTCCGAAGCGTCGCCTCCTTTGTGCCTGTGCGCGGCACTCAGAGTTTCTCTGAGCTGTTTTTTGACCCCAATAAGCACTGCTTTGGTATGGAGGATTGAATCTCTCGCTCACATAAATGGGAAGAATTGGCCCTCAAGACCTCCGTGTGCCACCTCCATCTTCTCCCTCTTGATGTGGCAGTGGTGGCTTCGCAGCCCGCCAAACCCTGGCCACAACAGAGTCAAAATGACGAACTGCAATATAGCAATAAAAGATTACATTAAAATAGATTTGCTTTGTAAGTGGATGGTGGGGATTGTCGCTATAGCTATAAGTTGTACATTGCAATGACTGAGATCATTAAAGGTGCAGTGTGGATTTTAGCGGGGTGTATTTTTAGAAATGGAATATATTATACAAAACTATGTTTTCATTGCTGTATAATTACCTGTTACTAGAAGCCACAGTGTTGTTACCATAGCCCGGAATCACACATGCTGACTGTCGAGAATGTCTTTTACATTATTTGGCAGCTTGAATTTAGTGGTTGGTCGTGAAAAGAAGAATCCAACCCTTGAAGGATGTTCAACTGTAGCACATATTTAGTGGTAGCTCAATGTATAAAACTCCAGATAGGATATTTCACTCAAATTTTCATATTAAGGAATTTGAATAAGAGACTTTTGACAAATGTAGGTTGTACTGATTAATTAGCACAAGTAAAAGCTAAACCAAAATTGGTACAGGCAATGGCAGAAAAGCTGAAGGCCAGTTTTTATTCTCATAGATTGTAGTTGGTTGCAACCTCACCACCAGAGGTTACATACTGCTCCTTTAAGGGGAAATTCCAAAAATGATGTAAATGCTATTGATTATGTATACAAAAGCATTCAGGGTGGCTTTATGTAACATGTTCTGTTTTAGAGAAGGTCAGAATTGTTCACTGCAGTGATGATAGGAACCAGATATCTGAAGTGGTTGATGACTCTAAAAGCAACTCCACAAAAAGCTATAACATGAAATGGTTATGAATATTAGAACCCCATTTCGACATCATATGTGCACACCAGCTACCTTGTACTATTTGTGAAAATGAATTAAATAGAAGAATAGAAATGGAAATAAAATTCAAAGTTGCTTGGAATAAAACCTCTACATCCAATAAGAACATTTTGCATTCTTCTATGGAGCTGCCATTTTGATGATTATGTTATGTACTGGGACAACAATGATATACTGCCTGAAACAGACACGGTCTCACAACAGTTCTGAGATTTATAGTTCGGCCTAAACCATACGTCCATCATGACTGTTGGCCAAATAGCCCTGCAGTTCACGTATTGCTTTGGATAGTAAAAGAAATCAGTATTTGCCTTGCAGACATAGTGATGTCATGTTATGTCAATAACAATGTCATGTTAAACCTCTCTGCATGACTTTTTTACAACTTTGTATCATTCATTTCACTGAATTACACTGAAGTTTTGAAAAGAAATGTCCTTCGAATCCAATTACCTGCATGCAAGGCATTTTGTAGCTGCCTCAGTACTTCAGCCTAGGAGAATCTGTTTAATGTTCTTTTTGGTCAATGTGATTTTGGCATCTTCACAAAAGCCGCTACTTTCATTAAATTTACACAGAAGCTAATGTATCAGAGACATCAGAAAATGAAACAGGGAAACAGCATCAAGCAGAACTCTCTCTAGAAAGCCAATTTAAATGCTGAGCAGTCTGCGAATAATAAGATGGTGAAATTCCTTTATTAGTTGAATATCTGAAAAGTGACAGATGAGGTTCGAGTCCAGAATTTAATTAGAGGGTATGTATTTAGGCATCGGTATAAGAGTGCTGCTTATGCATAAGCCCTCAGTTTGAGGGTGCCACAAGTAATTGGACAGATGAATATAAAATGTCATATTTGTAAGTTCAACCTCCATTTTTTTTGCAGTTGATGACCGAATGACGTTGGGTTCCAGCCGCTTTTGTTCTTGCTTGTTTGAATAGTGGCTTATAGACTTTAGTCTACATGCTCAGTCTATGCGTTCTCAGGGGTGTTCAAGTTAGGATATATGCACATTTCAAAATCTGAAAATCCAAAACAATGTTTTGGCAGCATGTTTGGGGTCATTATCATTATGCTGCTGCAAGGTGATGCCAAATTCAGTCAATTTATTGTTCATAATCAAATAATCTGATAATCTTAGTTCACGCAACCTCACACGCATGAACTAAGGCTTAACTACGGCAAAACCTTACTGAAAATCAGCAAACTAAAACCATAGCAGTTGAGAAATAAAGAGAGAACGAGAGTGATGGGGGTGAGAGCACCTGCAGGTGTCTTCCCCATCTAACACTGACCTGGTCAAAGCAGGTTCGACCTTTATGTCTATATGTAACATTTACAAACCCCATGCACAGCTGCTGATTCATTGTTGCAGATCAAAACTGCTATAATGCAAATTTAGATGGGCTCAGGCGATAGACAGCACACAGTGTCATTGGTGAGATTCAGTCAACCAAGATAGCATCCTTCAGTATAACATCAACAAGAGTGATTCTCAGTCAGTCTCTCAGAAGGCCTTGAAGGCTCCAAAACGGCAACTTTCACCAAGTTATACGGAGATGGCGAATCCCGGTCTATGCCACAGCATCTGTCTCTGTTAGAGGCCTCACAAAAGCTAGCGAACTAGAATTCCTAGGTTTTATTAATATGCTTTAGACCAAATATATTCTGTATTGAAAAGATTTAAAGGAGATAATCCATATCCCCTCATTCCAAATGTGCAATTACCTACCAGCCTTATTTTCAGTTTTGTCTGATCTGGATTGCAATTTCAGATAGTGTTTAATTGCAGCTGTTTAATCTGTACCAAAACGTCTTAGCGTAATTTATAACCTATTGTGCTGAATTGCCGATTCTCCCAGCGTAGAATGTTATGAGGTTTCTGTTATATAAAACAAGTAACCTGCTTTATTTATTTAAGAATCGTAATTGCTGCACAATTTAAGGTGGAACGGAAACGTCTACCAGGAAGCCAACTTCAGGATCATAATAGACTACAAAAAGTGTAATAGGCTGCAAAATGTTGTTCTTTATTTACCCGACGCTCTTACCCAGAAGGACTTACAAGGTTAATGATTACAGGTAGGCCAACGTAGTGTTTGGAGTCTTGCCCAAGGACTGTTAAGGGTGTAGCACAGCATAGTCACCCAGACTGGGATTCGAACCCCAGTCTCCCACATGTAGAGGTGGCACCCCGAGTAGTGGTGTTACACACTGAGCTACACCAACCAGTTATGTTGTAACTACTAGACAGTGTTCACTTAGCCTTAGTTATGTCTCTATTCTACTGTAAATTCTAAAATATAAATGTGTTAAAATCTGTTTTCCCAGCAGCCTGTTTCTAACAGACTCTGGTTTTATATGAAAATGCTTTAATGCTGCTGGACTGTTACTAGCATCCGTTTAGTTTTATCTCTAAAACGTGTGCTGGGTTGACACGTAACTTATTTTACGCATTTCTCAGCAGCACATTTAACCTTCCTGATGTCCCCAAAGCTCACTGATCAGGGCATTTATTTACACTATTTCTTTTTTACCCTTTGTCTTTTTCAGCCGTTGCGTAGGAGACCTCACTTCTCGGCCATATCGAGCTGTTTGAGCACTTTCCATTTAGAAAGGCTGTAGTCTTTTTTGGCCATCTCTCTCTCTGTAAAAACTGAGTAGTGGCAGCATCCATTTTAAAACCGCTCTTGTCTCCGCCCCAGTGCAGCACAACCTCTCCACCATGCTGTTTGTGTTTCTTATAAAAATGACAGTAAATTAATACGTTTTTTTTTTTTTCAGAAAAAGAAAAAACTTTTTTACAACGTTTTTGTGGCATTTCAACCATAAACAAACACCTGTTCTGTGAACCTGTAATATGATTACAGGTAAGTTCTGTTTCCATCTTCTACATCCACAATAAGTATTGACTCAGCCAAGATCAGCCAGTGCAATGCCTTCATCGTAAGTCATTTCCTTCATCTACAGTTTTGCAATGGACTGTTGGTACTGACTCCTGTTTTAGGAATATTTCTATTTCCAGTGCTGTGATGTAATGACCCAGGTATGCTGAAGCTGTCTTCTTAGTCCCCAACTGTTTGTTCAAATTTTCTCTTTCCACCTTGAATGGTACAATCAACAGAATGCTGCGCCGTTTAAGGCAGAATGGGAAAATTTAAACAAGAATAAGAAGCAAACATAAAACTGACTTTAGATTATTGTCAGAGGTAAAGTGGTTACCACACATGTACAGGTTTATGGCGACTGAAGCTGGATACGCCCATCACAAATGAACTTCATCCACTCAGGTGCAGCCGACAGCAAAGCAGTTTTGGTACAGACCTCTAAGCTTCCATATAATGCTAGCAGCTCTGGTGCTGCAAAAAGAACAACAGAGTGCCTCTTTGTGAAGGTAGTTCTGAAGCCATGGGCAGAGCTGCTCAGATCTAGGGAGGTTCCCACTTGACAAAAGAAAGGGAGCCAAATCTAACTGGCTTATTGAATCTTATGTTCTGATCTAAGCAGCACACAAAACACTGACTGTGTTGTTCTGTTTTGTGGGTGGGGTAGGCGCTCAAGATACTGTCAATTTCGTCAATTTCCCCTAGGAAATCTCTAATGAATCACGCTTAGAAAGCCATCTTGTTATTCATTACTAAGAACTGGAATCATTAAGAATTGGATTGCTAAGTTAAGTTTTCCTTCTTCTTATTGCCATAATTCTTTATTGCTATTTTAGTTTTCCTAACGCTGTACTATTCTAATGCTGAGTTCAGTTTTCTTCTTAACACTGAACTATTCTGTCACGCCTCCAAGTCTCTCCGGCTTCCCCGCTCTTCGGGACTCCACTTCCCAGAGGGCCATGCTCGATGACGTCATGTCTATGCGCCCCCGTACGGACTCCGTGATACGCTCTAGGTCACCTGAGTTTTAGCCACGGCTGTTAGCAATCACTTACTTCCTGTATTTAAGCCACAACCTAGTTTAGCAATTCTGAGCGTTCCTTTTCTCGTGTTGTCCCATTCTGGTTTTCGACTCCCTTCGTTCCTCTACTACTCTTTCGCTTTATCCCTTTTGCTCGTGTTCTGACTCTACAGTTTGTACCGGTGCTTTCTCACTTTGCTTTTCCCCTTCGGTCTTCCCCTGTAAACCTGTTTGCCCTCGCTGCTTGTTCTCCCTGGTTCTGACCTCTGCCTGTCTCTGACTCCAATTTAGCTTCTCCCTTTGTTATGCTGTTTACTGTTGCTTGCTGAGCTTGCCTGTTTGTGAATAAACCGTTCCTGGCTTTTTAATTCTGCAAACGTCGGTTCCGAAGTCTTTTGTCTAACATGTATTCTAATGCTGAGTTCAGTTGTCTTCTTAACACTGTAGTATTCTAATGCTAAGTTCAGGTTTCTTGCTTCTTAATGCTGTACTAGTCTATTGCTAAGTTCAGTCTTCTTTCTTCCTCACCATGCACTGTTTTAAAATTGCTGGTATTTTTCTCTGATTTATTCTAATTGTTCTTATGCTGACCTGCTAAGCATTAACACTTCTTTGGCCCAAATGGACCTTTTGTTCACTCACTTGTTTAGAACATGCTGACCAAAAAATGCCCTAGCAGACAATTGCCCAGTTATTTGCGTCCTCTAAAATGAGAGGATTGTGTACTTAAAAGGCTCCAGTTCCTACACAGTTCACCTGACATGGATCAAAATATGCTCAAATTAAAGCTGCCATTCTGCCCTTCTACTCCAAAGTGCTGAAATGCAGAGCTGCAACACTAAAATCTGTGCCACTGCTCAATTACTTACAGACTACACTGTAACTGATGGTGCAGTAGCAGGTTAATGATGCTCATTTACTGTCCAGAAAATGATTTATGAAGGTCACAGTGACTTGAATGTAAAAGTCTTGTAGCACATGCTACATACTGATGAAGCCTCGAGCTTGTGGTCCGTGATTATGATTCATGTCTCTTCTTTTTCCCTGTGTCTCTGTCGCTCTAACACACCCTCACTTTTTTTTATGAAGAACATACAAACATGAAGAGGTGGCCTCTGTGTTGCTGTTGTCATGGTAACAGCAGTGTGTCTGATTGGCGAAGACAGCTGGAAGGTAACGGGTCAAAAAATGGGATCTGCTTTTCCTCAATGCGCTTTATTGATCTCTCATTGCGGAAAAAAATTGCCACAGCTGCGCGTGCATGTGCACGTGTGTGATTGCGGGAGAGTGTTGAGCAGCGATTTAAAAGTGCTGCGGAAATTCATTTCGCACGTGCTGACGCCTGCAGCCTCTCACACCGTCTCTCTGCGCTGTTGCTTTGAAGAGTCGTGACTATTCAGTTCTTCTCTAAATAAACAGCCCAGTCACACCGCCGGCCTCAAAGGATTCCGATGCGGAGAATGCACTTGGAAACCAATGTATTGGAAACAGCTGGAGCTGATCTATAAACCGGCAGCAGTGAAGTTCTCAGGGTTGTTTTTCAAGCATTCAGTGGACAACATCTTACTTCAGGGCCCCTCCAGATGTGCTCTGTGGTTATATCACCTTGTATACAAGAATAGAAAAAATGATTTGTTCTAATTTAATCAGAAAAAAAGGCTGCACAAATGGTCAAGACAATAAACACAATAACATGAGGAACTATATACAGAATGAGGGAAATAGAGTCTAACTGATTGTGGTTTAGATGTGACATTTTTCAGCAATAAACACATTTATGACATGAGAGGAAATAGGTTTGATAGAATCAACAGAGCAATCAATGAAACAAAGGGTTTGAGGGTGAAGGTTACACCCACAGAGTCAGTCTCAGCAAATGCAGACAGGCGTACACAGGTTTTGGAAGGTGAAAGTAAGGAACTGCATTAACAGCAGTAAAAATGCCATTAATAATTTATTGCACTAGCATGTTATTGACGTGCTGACTTTGACACTTTGACTATATATAGACAGGGTGTCTCAAAAGTACGGAAACACGGTTTAGTAGACAGCAATCCAGACAAAAAATCTGGGGGAGGGGGAAAACCTGTTAGACCATGTGACCAACATGACTATTTTAAATGCCGCTATATTAGATCCAACTTCAGTTTTTTAAAATGGGAAGGTAGATGTGTAACACATCAAACTGGTGTGGAATTTCACCAGACACCAGTGGTGTGCTCCATGTTAACATGATTCGCTGTCAGTAATGTTATATGAAACCAGAAAATTACCCATAAGCCCTTCAGCATGCTTTTGATATGCTGTCCACCATGTGCGAGTGTTAAGGTTACCCCTTTCTCCCATTCCTGATGAACTGTTACCAAAAACATCTGGCTGAATGTTGCACAAGCATCAACAATTCTGTCTGTAAGATGAACGACATCCTGTATCTTCACAGAGTAAACAAGTGCCTTGACATGGCCCCACATTCAGAAATCCAATGGAGTTAAATCGGGAGAATGTGGTGGCCACTCGTACACGCAATCCACATACAGAGCAACTGCACATCAAGATGTTTCTGACAACACATCTATAATGAGACGGGGCGCCTCTGGTTAGAAGAAATCAGGAAGCTGTTCGGTTGAAAAAGAAGATCTATGGTGAACTGAGATTTATGGTGTGGAATGGCAAGTCAGGGTCTTGATTTTAACCCTGTTGAGATGCGGTGGTATGACCCGAAGAAGACAAATCGTCGTGCAAATCATATTTGCAGCTACAGGAAGTACATGGTGGCTGCTAAAGGGGCACTACAGGGTAGCAAATTTACGTTTTCTAGCCTGCACTGTGGATGTTAATAAAAGGCATAAAGAATATGAGTGTTAGTGTGTCATTAGTTTGCCTTTAATTGTGACTTGGATGAAATGATAATAAATTTAAACTGATCTGGACAATATTTATTCAGATACACATACAGAAGTAGTGTCTCTTGGTATTGCGTTGGACTGCCACGTTTGGTTTATGTTTGAACAAGCTGTGGTCTGAATAATAGTCATTTGCCGAGACATAACTATTGGTAATCTATTCTGTTGGTAGTTTTGGTTAATTTTATAATGTTTTAATTAAAAAATTTTAAATCTTACACCTTGCTCCTTTAAATCTGGAAGTAAGCTGTAAGACGGTATGACGTAGATGTCCATTCCTGGTCCTGGAGTGCCTTTTTTTCATGCACATGTATAGTTTGGTTTTCCACTGTAACACACCCACTTCAACTAAGGAAGAGTATGTTAATGATCTGATCAGCTGAAGGTGTGCAAAAGCAGGAACAGCAGGGAAAACTGTAGAATATGCAGAGCAGGGCTGGAGCAGCTCTAAATGCAAATCCTAATAGTCAGTGAAGTGTCTGCCCATCAAGTAAATATACTCTCACATAAGCCCGCTGAAACATATGGATCAACCGGTGATGCTGTTTTATGAATTTCAATGTGAAGGAGAGCGGTACAGTGGCAGTGCTACCGTTAGTGAGCCGCAGCCAGTGGAATTGGCCCTTGATGAAAAGGGCAATTCTCATTCTCTCTCTCTCTTTCTCTCTCTCTCTCTCTCTCTCTCTCTCTCTCTCTGCAGGCTACAGATAACACTCTCCGCCTGAGGGAAAGCAAAGCTCTGAAGTGGAGGACTTATCGTTACATCCCTCTATCAGATAAAACCAGAGTGAGGAGAGAGCGAGAGAGACGTCAAGGCTGAGTGAGAGAGAGTGAAAGAGGGAAAGGAACAGGGGAAGGATAAAAGAGTTGAGCGGGATTGAAAAGAAGGAAGGTGGTAAATAAGCCCCTTTTGTACCTAGAGGTGTTCGCTGCAATCTAGCGGCCTCGTTTAGTGAACCCATTAGCAAGTGAAGGACTGCTTAGGCTAGGCTAATTCTTTTAGCTTAGCACAACAAGGAGCACAAGTAATCACCCGGAGTAACATGGCGCTTATCTGAAATGCTTGTTTTAACTGGATTGTAATAGATGGTAGATACACCTGTCCACAGAGGCGCGTGTTCATGCAGTGTTGTGAGAGGCTGTCAGTAATGACCGTGCTAGCACACTGCTTAGTGCTGTGAGGCATGTGCCCACGGGCAGTGTGACTTTATGCCAATCACTGGATCTCCACTGCGAGTGAGCTTTCATGACGACATGTGTGCAGGGGCTGCGTCAACATTCCAGGGACACGTCTGGAACAACAGGATAAATGATTTGGGCCTAGGTAAAATTGCAACATGAAAGCCTTGTTAGCCGTGATTTTCAAGGGATCATATCAGCTACATCTGCTGCCCAGCCTAAGTCTTATTTACCTTGTTAGGAGCAGCCTGTATGTAGAAACAGCCTTCAGTTTTTATATTTTAAATAGATATGACGAGAATCTGCAGAACTATTTAAGGTGGAACAGGAACCAATTTTAACCTCCTCACCTTAGAAACGTCCACTGCCCTTTGCCCATTATTCCCTAAGGCCTTTGGATGCATAAATGAATTACTAAACGGGCTATTTGTGCCCATGGACCTCTTACTGTTAGGTAAGGTACTGCTTTAGGGGGCCTTAAACCACACGGGTCAAGGTGGCCTGACTACTTGGGACAGTTCACTGCAAATGGTAAACATCAGCCAAACATCATCTGGACAAATAGTCCTTACAAATGACTACACAAATAAAGTAAAGGAGGAAATGGTATCAGTTCTCAGAGCCCTCAAGGCCCATTCTGTTATGGACACATGGATTTTTGTTGCCAGCATTCAAAACAAACAAAAAATAAAAATAAATAAAAAGAAACATATTACCTTTTATATATTCAAGTCACTTTAGGGCTCCGTAACGGCATGAAACCCTTGATCGGTTCCAATTTATGTAAACCACAAACAGCAAT
Organism: Prochilodus magdalenae; assembly: GCA_024036415.1. Classification (NCBI taxonomy): domain Eukaryota; kingdom Metazoa; phylum Chordata; class Actinopteri; order Characiformes; family Prochilodontidae; genus Prochilodus; species Prochilodus magdalenae. The sequence continues at coordinate 612,307 of JAMWET010005322.1, read as the reverse complement.
ACATATTACATGATAAGCATGATCATACAGCATTGTTCAGCCTCAATCAAAAAGGCTGCACGGTCCACAGTCTTTTCTGTTCCATAGTTTCAGTTACATTATGCTTGTTCCCAAAAACAAAATGTTCCAGCCGAGTAAGTCTTTTAACAGTTTGTGCATGATAATTATGAGAATTACAGTATAACCTCATAGCTCTAAATTTGCAGCAGAGCGGAACAAGACAACTGCCAGTTTAGATAGTTAATCCGGCTGCTACGCTCCCCGTAATCAAGGTTAAACCTCCGACATTTGTATCAGCTGATTATGTGACTTTTCTGTGAATAAAATAAATATAAAATAATATAAAGAAAAATAAAATAGTATAAAGAACTGTAAAAGTATAATTTACCAGCTTCTTAACTAGACTCCACTGAAGGCTTTAGCCATGTCCCTTATTCTTCACCATATCACTTCACATTTTTATGGTAGGGTACACTTAAGGATGCTTATGGGTAAAATATTAAATATAGAATTCATTTATTTTTAAATGTTAAATGTTTAAATAAATTGTTTATGTGAAAACAGAAATGCATAAAAAGATACACTAGATTAATAATGAACTCTGAATTTATATACTGTATGTAAGCTTGAAAAATATTTTTACCAAGTTTCTGTCTCTAATACAAGGTATTGAATGATAGGAACTCTAATGGCCCTCTCTTCCTGAAATAACCCAGGCATTTATGTAAATGAGTTGGTTTGCATGGCCCCACAAAAACAATATATTCAAAATATTTCTATATATGGATTATATGATGAGATGAGATGAAAGTGCCCAGGAGAAAATGCAAGTATACTTCCTTGCACCCATAATTAATGTGCTGAACGTGTGCTATTTTATATACTAACCATTTACTTAATATGCTAAATACTATCAAGAGTGCTACTAAAAGTATATTTAGGTAATGCTAATTGTACTTAACTGCATTATTCTAAGACACTACTAATATTCATATGAATACACTTAAGTACATATTAAAGTCCATTTCTAGTAATTTAAAATATACTTATTGTTACCCGGGTGTGTTTCAAACCTTGAACAAGGCCCTCCTAATGTAATGAACTGGGTCGTTTGAAACAACATATCGTTTTAATATTTTTATTTGAGGAAAAATGGAAAGACAGATGTTTGTGTATGTAAGAATTACACAATGATCAGATTTCACTATAATCTTAACTTCCCATCCTAACCGTAGCAGTACAAGAAAATTCGTCAGTTAGACTCCTTAAGCTATCTGCTGGTCATCTGGAATGCCTATAGGCCAGACATTTAGCCGCGTTACATTGGGACACGGGATTTTAATAGTGTTTAAGTGGTTTCTGGACAGTCTTTCAGTCCTCACTCCACTGAGTGCCACAGCGAAACTGTAGCAGATCCAGATGTTTGTGTGGAATTCAAAACAGCTGGAAGCGGAACTAAGGTGTAGGACATGCAGTACTATGTTTGGGCCACAGGTGTCTCTCTAGGTCTCTACCCTCCATTTCCCTCCCTCATTCAAAATGTAAGGTTGAAGAAGGAAGCTGGGCTGGATTCAGCTGCAAGCACATTGTACCAAAATGCGTAGCCTAGATACCCTGTTCAGATCAGCAGGGAAAAAAAAGTACCAGGCAACCAAAACCAAGAAACAAAATCCAGAGCTCAAAAATAGAGAAACAAGCAAAAGGTCAAAAATATCAGAATCTCAGCAATGAAACAAGACTTAGAATCGAGAGAGTGGGAATCCAACAAGATCCCACAATGGCTGAACAAACACAAAGCCTTATATAGGAAGCCTTAATTCCAACAGTAACAGGTTTGTAGTCAGCTGACTATAACTCAGTGACAGAGACCTCTGCCGTCTGGGAGGCAGATCCGGGGGACATGTGACACAAAACAATTTTTAACAATACTTACCCCCTTAAAATCACGGTCTTATTACATACTGAGGCTCATTATTCGGTAACTACATGGGCTACAATGCAAACAGGCTGAGTTGCCATGGATAGAACCATACTGCTTGTGTAGGTGTGGGGGGATGAGGGTATTGGGGGATATGATCCACAGACATAATGCCACGTATAACTCACGTGTGTAGGTGTATGTGTCTCATCAGCTGCTGAATGCACCAGCGCAGCGGAGCACTCAGTCAGGTCTGAGTGAAAGCCTATGGAGACTTGGGAATCGTATATGAAATGCCATAATCCATTTGATGAAATATCGCATAATCAAAGCTAATCTGATTTAATCAAAAGGCAATTATCCCTTTAATCGACTGTATAATCAGATGCCAGTAAATTTGATTATCTTTGATTAGATTAAAAATCCTGTTTTTTAAGCTCAAATTCATTCCGCAGGTTTCTGATTAGGATTTCATTGGTGGTGCATGTATTTGCATAAGAATGGAAGAATATTTGCTATAATGTGGGAGCAAATGTGTGAATGCTCAAGTCGCCCTGGTCTGTAATCTATGACCTCCTGTTCTCTTAAAGACCCATTTACTTGTTTCCTCCTGAAGTTCACTTACTGAAAGCGGTCTTATGTGGCCTTCCAGGACAAACTGTACTTCTCCTGTCAGATTCCTGTGAAGGACCACAGTGGCCAGGACTAAACTGCTTTAGGTCAAGCAGGTGGTCACATGTTCATAACTGTGACATCGCAACCATGAGGAATCCAAAATGGGCTTTCTGTATAAAGGGCTGTTTGGACTGGTGAGTTAATATTTCTGAACATTTAAACCCTTTACACTTAGGTTGAAAAGTAGAGTAGGGGTGCACTGACTTCTTAACCTGTGTGGTTTGATCTGGAACTACTGCCCATCCTGTGCGGTCTGATGCTGCTGCTTCATCTGCCTTGACTGGGTGCCCACTGCTGGCCTGCCTTTCTGATCAGTGTACCTAACATGGGACATCATGCTGTCCTAGAGCTTGAGCTTGGGCTGGATCACACTGACCCACCCGATGATCTTGTAATTTAATCAAAGGCTGTTTCCCTTCCTACCCAAACTAAACAGAGGTTTTTTCCACTGCCCCACAAAACACTGAATGATTCTGATATTTTTCCTAATAGAGAATCACTGAAGGCTTTTAGCAGCACTGATGGTATTCTAGTTTTTAACTGTGATAAACTACTTACAGTAGTCACTGGTTTGGCTAGTAACAGTGACTGATTTTCATTTAGTCTATTTCTCATTGTAACTCTCTAGCAGTTACCGACAGTTCTGTATTTAAAACTGCAGGTAGGTTTATACTCTACTATACTATACTCTACTATACTATACTACTCTAATCTTTTCTGATATTGCTTTTGTGCTTGTCTTGCTGTCTGGTGTTGACATGATGAGGTTTCATCCCCTTGCTCCGAGGGAGCTTTTTCTTGCCACTGTGGCCTTTGGGTTCCTTGTTGGGGGCTTGGACCAGGATTCTGCGTAAAGTTGCTTTGTCTTGTTGTGAAGGTGCTATATAAATAAACTTGACTTTTTATATACTAACTCATATGATTTCATTAAAGGGTTCATATCATGTCTGGAGAAATATGTAGATATACCATTTATTCTCCAGTCCATACATCCTACATACATATATTGAAACTAAGCTGTTTGGAATTCATTGTTTCTATGACATCATAGAAACCAACTTGTTTACAAATATAGCTATTCAGTCTACAGCAATTCAGCGCCATCCAGTCATACTGAAGGAATGTTTCAGCTCCAAGTGCTCTGAATGAAGCACAACACAAGGACAGCCAATAAGAACAGGGCTCACTTCTCCTAACAAAAAACAGCTTCAGTTTCATTCTATGAGATAAAGAGAGGTTGGAAAAGGGTCATATAAAATGAATTGTGGCCATGTTTATCAGTTAACATCAAGGAAAAGAACAAACACAGAAACAAAAAAAAAAATCAAGACATTGTCTTTTTGAGGTTAGTAGACTTTTTCGAGCCACTTCCTGCAGTCATGAAACCGACAGACTGATTAATCAGTTCCACTTTATGTTGATTCTTTTGAGTTTCATTTCACTGCATAAGTTAACGGCTGAGATGTAATTGGTCCTTTAAAGCTGCTTTATGTGAAATGGTTTGTTGTTGAGAGATGTGAGTGACTCAGATTCCTTACAGTGGTGGTGATGGGAACTAGGCGCCTAAGATCTACCATGCAAAGCCTCCAGTGAACCTATACCTGTCTTTTGAGTTCTCCATGTAAGGTTGATAATGGTACAATAGTGGTAAATCTGATCTGAAAAAAAGGCACCGCAAAACTATCATAAAACAATGTCTCAGGTACCAGGCAGCACATCTATTACCATTTCATAATCACTTTTTGAAAAACAGTTCTGTGTAGGAGCTGTTTTGGAGGAATTAGAAAAATTGCCATTTGGTAAATTTCTCTAGAACAGAGAGTTTGCAGATGAAATGGCTCTGAGTTACTTTGTTTAACTGTGTGATTGTACAAAACTTTTGACAAATTGGTGAAATTCCAAACAAGCTTTTAAGATGCAAAACTATAAAACATAAAAACAAGTAATTAAACAGCATATAGTTGCCTTGAAAACATGACAGTGGGTCACTAAATTAGACTGTATAATATACTGGTGGAGAAGTGATAATGATTTCTACCTTGCAACTTCCAATTAAACAGAGAGAAGTGAGAACATTTTTACATTTAGAGAGATAAAAAGAAGGAATGCTGTTTAGGGTGACACCTTAGCTGACACTCACTTCGGTAGGGTGTAAAAGAGCCTATAGGCATGACTGTATAGGTATAGGTGTTAAGCATGGCCTGCTAACCACCACCAGCGCATACCACAGCAGAGCAAAAGCAGAGCAGGAGACATCTGGAGGAGAAGAGCAGGTGGACCCTCATAGGAAATCTGATCAGCATACTTACGGTAGCATGTGTGTGTGTGTGTGTAAGCCACCTGCTGTGCACTGGGACACCCCATATCTAATCACACACCCTACTCTCGGAGGTTTTGTAAAGATGTAAAATTCTGATGAAACCACTTTGACTTCCTCACCTCCACTTTACCTCTGGCCCTGAACAACACCACGATGGGATCAAACCCACTTGTTTAAAACTCCACAGTAATGAGACACAACCTGCTGAACTCTTCAGTCATATGCAAAGATTTGAACACCCGGTCAAACCACCTGGTTTTCCAAGTGAAAGAAAGTCACACCTCCTCCCTGGGAAACAAACTGAAATATCTACATTTCTGCACATTTTGGAGCACAGCGTCTATCTGTTTGCTGAGTTTACTGTATTTATGTTGATATAGTTGAATAAGGAGAGTTCGTTACATTCAACTGACACACTGTAAACCTCAAACACTGTCTCCTCCATTTCCATTCTTTCCATTCTGACTCACGCTGTTTTGTTGGTAGCAGCCTCTGCAAGCGAAGCATGCTTCTGAGAAGAATCTAAAAGCAATTGGAGGAGTTGCAAGAGTTGGAGAGGCGTCGCATCGTAGGGCTCCTGGAAGTGGGATAGTCTTATCCAATCATTGCATGCAATACATGCCGTGTGGATGCTACCACAGCACACTATTGGCAGCAGTGAATATAATAAGGCACTCACCAGTGTCATAAAGGATCTGGGAGACCTACCCAACCCACGGAGAGATAGAACAGACAAATTGTCCGACATGCATGGAGTGACCCAACAGCCACGGACATTCACCGAACATTCAGCGAACAGGCATACCCTCCACGAGTCATCCTGTTAGTGTCAGCACCATTGGCAGACAACTGTAGGACTACATGCATGGAGAGAGGTACCACAACTGTCCTTAACACCACCTCAACATCGCCAAGACTGCAAAGGTGTCGTGTGTGTGGAGGTACTGTAGTCATAAATGGTATATTGTCTCCACCTCCGCCCCTACTGCATTTGGGTTCTATTTTATATATCGTCGCTGTCCAAAGAAACAAGTATCTCCAAAATGGCAACTTTACAGGAGATGCCAAAAACCTTGTTCAGTTTTAATGTAGGTCAATGGAACCAGATGTCCAAGCACTTCTGAGCCATTTCAGTTGGTCCGTTCATCATGCAAATCTCACAAAGTGTAAACGTGAGTGGCTGTTTTCAAATGATGCATAAAAGTCAAAATGGAGATACATGTTTTTCATTGGACAGCGACGATATATAAAAAAATTAAAATATATTTATCTATTCAAGAAGCCTTTCTTTGCTTCGTCTTACATTTTAGACAATCAACGCATCACAACGTACATGGAATTAAAACCAATGACCCAAGAAAGTGTAAAGCAAATTGATACTGTCCACTGTGTATCAGAGCAGCACCTCTTTGCTTTGGCATCCTCTCAAGCAGCTCGTTTCCTCCCACCTGGGATGCAGTGATGTACAGTAATCTACAGTAATATACTGCTGTATATCTATTGATGTTGATGCATGTACAGTTACATCCTTCACAAACTGTTCAGAACCTCGGTTTCATATTTGACTCCTCACTCTCTTCTGAATCTCATATTAGCTCACTCATATGAGCTGCCTCCTACCGCCTCCATAATACTGCTTCTCAGCGGTGTCACTCATGCTAAACTCTGCCCACATTCCACCTATTCTCCAAAAACTACCCATCCCTTGCTGTATTCAGCACATGTCCTGTTTTGTCATGTTCTGTAACAGCTGATTGTAATGTTTAGCCTGTTTGGCTGATATTGTTTTGTTTGTGGTTTTGTAAAGCCTCTCAAGTTTGAAAGGCACAATATACACATACAATTATTACTGGTAATACCATTAACCATGTAAGACCTGGTAGACCCCCAAAACCGTCACTGTCAGATAAACTATACTTAAAGATAAAATCTTTGAGAGAGAGGAGAACATCACGCTCCACTGCTCTTTAGATTTGAAGCTGATTAGAGGCTGGATCTGAAAGAATGTGTGGCTGTCTCAAAAAGCCTTTACTAAGAAAAGGAAATAGATAAAAATAAAAACACAGTAAAGCAGATAAACTGGACACATGATCTCTCTAACAAACAGTTGTTCTGCCAAGTGGTATTTTGTTCAGATTAGATGTTTGACATCAAATATTATGTCACTGATGACATGTATTTCCAGTTTTGACGGTTTTTGTTTTTTTGCAACATTTGAACACAGCAGCTGCTGTTTACATTGTGTGAATACTTAATAATGAATGAAAAAACAGAAATGACCCGAAACCGCTTTGATAAAAGTCTAGTTCCTGTGACTTACATTAAAATAAAAAGGTTTTGCCCTCTCCTGTAAAGTTACCATTTCCACTGCACATTTTCAGTGGATAGATAGATAGATAGATAGATAGATAGATAGATAGATAGATAGATAGATAGATAGATAGATAGATAGATAGATAGATAGATAGATAGATAGATAGATAGATAGATAGATAGATCAACAAAATGTATGAACTCTTAAACTTTAAACTATAATTAATTATAAACTAATTGCTGTGTGAATGCAGGATTGAACTGATGTGTGTAGCCGCATGTGTGAAGAAGTTTTTTAATAGAGCTCTAAAGAGAAAAATGTACATATCAAGTGAGCTGAGGAGTCTTTCTCGCTCCCTCAGCGCTGCAGCAGGGTAAGAGTTATAGTGAGTTAGGAATTGGCACTTTGGGTGGTTTGGCGCTAGCTTAGCACCGGTGTGCCTGTTGGTGATAGTGTTACGGTGGCCTGAGGGGGCCATTAGAGATGGCTGTCATTTCTGCTGATGAGTTGAGGGGAACGGAGAGATGGAGCTGTGCCACAAGATGAAAAGCGTGGAAAAGACGTTAACCTGTGGCCCCCAGCACTGCTTGTGAACATGTACGGGTGTGTGATCACCTATCACTTTCCTTGCAAGTGTGTGTGTGAGAAGATTTGTCCTCTGCATACCTTTTTGGTGGATGTGATTACACAGCCTGAGGGCTGTAGGCACATCTAGGTCACTGTAAGCCCCCTTTTCTCACTGACACACACACACACACACACACACACACACACACACGCACACACACACACATACACCGCAGCAACTTGATCCATCTGCCCTCATATCATTTTAGGAAGTTATTATGAGATTAAGTCATTCCCACAGAGATGCATGCCTCTTCCAGGTAAGGGCTCTAGCACATTCTCCTCCCCAGGCAGAGCTCGCCTTTTGTGGGTAAAAGCTGCTACATCGCCGCTCTCTTCTCCCCAGCTCCAGAGCTGGGACAGCCCGAGGGAAATCATGCTCGTTTTCCCTGAGTTCATCCCAAAATTAATCTCCCAAACTAGGCAGGAGAGCCAGCTCAGCCGATCGGAGCAATGGAAGATTATTAAAGGGGCAGAGACCTTGACTGATTGGTGTGTGCATGCATGTGTGTGTGTGCACACTGGTGTGTGTTCGTCACTTCCTCTCGAAGGAGCATGTTAAACAGCAGAGATAGATGACACTTCTACTAAACAACAGTATAGACAGAATACTATCACTTAGATTATTTTTCAGCATATTGTTCCAATTGCTATACATCAAAGGGGACCTGTTGTGCTTTTTTCAGTGTTCTGCGGTCTACTATAATAGATTTACATCTGCATTCACCCTCTGTCTAAATGCTCTGTTAGAGCTCCTGCGTCTTTAAGCCCCGCCTCCTGATAACTCCAGAGTGTTCTGATCCCCAACTCACTAACTTTGCATTGATTGCTGCAAGATCCTTTGTTGTGATCCTTTGTTGTGTGTTCTTACAGTGACGTCAGTTCTGTTGTATCAGTTTGAGTCAGAGTCCGATCCTGTAAGTCAGGTTGAACAAGTTGGTAGTGCCGATTGCCATTCATGAGCTAGAATGTCCCTCTGTAAATGAGAAAAGGGCTTAAATCTTAGCAGGGCGTCTCTCCCTCTGGTATGTACTTTGGGCTTCATAACTTTATAAGTTCCTCTTTAAAAAAAATTTGCTGAACAATGTGATTTATGATTAACCTGGATTAAACTGGCCAAACTATAACTCATTTTTTGGCTGGGTTTCATAATTAATTTTTTAACCCAGTAAAACATACACAGAAACACATACAGCGGTGCTGCTGGACTTTACAAGCACCTCCGTGTCGCCACTGGGCTACAAATAGCCAAAACTGTCCAGTCAACCAAACCAACACTATCTAGCCAACAGCATGCTGTGACTTCTGTCAAAGGACTAGACGATAACCAACATAAACTGTGCATCAGCAGATAAGCTATAATCACTGACTTTACATCAATGTGTTGAACCAGCAATATAGGAGGGTCTTATAGAGTGGACAGTGAGTGGACACAGTGTTTACACTCCAGCAACACTGCTGTGTCTGATCCAATGATCCAACACACACTAACACACCAGTCAGTGTCACTACAGTGCTGAAAATGATCCACCACCTAATTAAAACTAATCATACCTGCTCTGTGGTGGTCCTGTGGGGGTCTTGACTTTTGATGAACATATATATTTTGATAACGTATATGCATCTATATGGTCAGTGGAGAGAATAAAATGGACAATGAGTATAGATACAAAGAGGTGTACCTAATGAAGTGGCCAATCAGTGTACATTCATAAGAGTGTGACACGGATGCTGTGGCATTGCTGGGGGTTGGATTTCTTAGTTAATGACTAAAATGAATTTGCAATCATTTATTACCATGATTTACATTGAATGTGCAATGAACAGGGTTTTAGGGAGATCCGCCCCCCCCAAGTAACCTCTTTGAAAGTCACAAAATACCCAATTTTCCCAAAAGTTAGGTGAAAAGAAGAAATGGTTACTCATTTCTCAAACTGAAAATGAAAAGGGGAGATGTGTCAGATCTCACACTACATTCGTTGGATCTTGAATTGTCACATCTACTGAAGCTGGTCAGGATGCTAATCAAAAATGTTTCATTAGAGGCTCATTTGCTGCCTTCTGCAAAACCTGCACTGCAGTATTGCAATAACAGTGAACATACGGTATATTGTGCAGCTCTAGTATGTATGTGCGTTAGTATGTGAGCGAGAGAGAGAGGGGAGAGAGACAGATACAGAGACAGAGTGCAGATTGGTGCAATGTCTTGCCTCATTGGGGATGTGATGTGTCGGCAAGCAGATGATGAGTATTAATGAGCAACCTTTCTGTGTGTGTGCGCATGCGTGCGTGCGTGTGTGTGTGCTCCCCGCATGTGAATCAGGACTGCTGAAGTTCATCAGTATGACTTTCTTGTAGCTGTGATCAGATCAAAGGCATGGTTCTTTTCATCATTACCCCGGCTTTCACACTGCACTGTCAAACACAGCCCCCTTTAGCACAACAAGCGCACACACACACACACACACACACACGGTCTGGTATTCCTGTTGTTGCAGCCTCTGGCCTTTAGCTTGGATTTAACAGTGTTGTTTTTGGGTTGAAGTAATCGATCTAAAATCTCACTAAGCTTGCAACACGCGTTTGACACGCGCCACTCACAAGTGCCAAAGAGACTTTAACACAGACCGTGGCGGAACTACCAGCAGCTCAGACCCCCTGATGTCCTTGCTGGACCCCTTATATCACTACTTATGCAATTTCACAGCATGTGTTACAACGCACCCCATAGAAGGGGCTTATTTTGATAGACTGAGGGCCTAGTTGTAACGGTTGCTATGAATGGTGGCAACAATAAATGGTGATAAATTTAGACTGATATGGTAAAAAAAAATTGAGCTACACATACAGACGTAGTAGCATATAGCAATGTGGTGTCATGCTGCCATGTTTGCTAATGCAACATGCAGATCTCTCTATGTGGAGCTGTAGAGGTTCCTAATGGTTTCCTGCAATAATCCATTCCATGCAATATTCTCACACAGTTCCTGCAGATTTTGCATTAGCTGTGAATCCACGTCTGCCAGTGGTGCTGGCACTAACAGGATGACTCATGGTGGGCATCACTGCTCAATGAATGTCCACAATCGTGGCTGTTGGGTCAGTCAGGTACAGCGATAAGGCCCATCCCTGCTTACGTCAAATGCACAGTTAAGCATGAAACTTAAATCTCACATGCCTCACAGTGTTAAATCTACCCACCAATTTTCATTCCTCTAGGGTGATTCCTTCCGGGTGCAACGATTTGTGCAACTATTCTTTTGGCGATAAGTGTAAATTAGTGCAACATGTGCAAAGGTTCAGACGCTGTTCTTCTCAGTACTTAACGTGTGGGGTCAATGAATGCCTGAACATCAAATCTAAAATTTCTCAATATTTCTATATGTGTGTTTCCATCTCTGTGACGGAACAGTGGTGGCTTGGTTCAAAGATTTCCTGATTCAGTAGTCTGCCCTTTTGATTCCTTATCAGGAGATTATAACTGACTGTCATCACAAGTTATAAGGCTATGAAGAGATGTTAATACTCAACATCTGCCCGTGTGTAACTGGTGGATTTGAGTGTCCATCTACATTTTGTCTGAAACTCATTAGGTTAGACTGGGTAGACATATTGAAAAATATCATCAAGATTTGTCAGATGAGGACAATTTGATGGCAATTTGGAGCATGATGAATTCTCTGCCTGCTAACAACCAACTACCATGGGTTCTTCTAAATGATATGATAGGATATGAAAATGTATTTAAATTAGTGCTGAACATTGCAATATTGTTTTTATGATATAAAGTGTCTCAGAATTTCATTCAGATAGCTTGAGTAGCTCTATTTTTAAAAAATGTCATTCTATAATAGTTCTGTAGGGAGATGCAACTGCATAGAAAATGGAAATGATTAAATGAAAAGATGAAAAATTACTGCACACAAGCTTCACTAATGGAGATGCCATTATAGTATAGGAGCTGAGAGGGACTGTGGAAGTCCAGGCAAGAGCTGTAAGACCATAAAACCAGAAAGGCAATGCAAAACCCTGATTTTACAGCAAATGACCTGCAGGTTTAGCTAACACAGGAGTGGTGCTGCTTCATTCTCCTGTACAACTTTGCTTACACAAACACGATCTGCATGGAAGAGTCACCAGAAGGAACCTTTACCTGCGACCTCATCAAAAAAGTGAAGAGAAGTATGCAAATGGGAGCATGCAAAATAATATCTATCTAAGCCAGAGGCATTTTGGAAGTGCTCTGAATAGATGATTTGGTGTCTGTGGACATATTTACCAGATGTATGTTTGGAGAAAACAGGGATTTGATAAAAAGAGCACCTTGCCAGTTGTTAAACATGGGTGTGGATTGATTATGCTTTGTAGCTGTGTAGCGTTCAGAAGCACAACACACCAGGCACAGTAGAAATTACCTCAACTAAATATCAGAAAATTCTGGAAGCAAAATGCACAGACATTCAAGAAACTGAAGTTGTAAACAGGCTGGTCTTTGGAATGGCTCTCGTAGTGCCCTGAATGGAACATCATTGAAAATCTGTGGGTAGATTTTAAAAATGCTGTAATGCAGCCCAAAAATCTGGCAGCTTACTTCTAGGAAGTGCGGGTGAAAACTTCTGAAAGAATAGAAAGAAGTTAGAAGCATCTCCAAACTTTTAGTACAGTGCTAGCTTGCGGCTCCCAACCTTTCCTACATTATCTTTTTCATGTTCATCGAAGGAGGTTTTTATATGATGAGGGCATTCATTTTGTTCACCAAGGCCTATAAGATCTTACTTACACCTCGCACACACACACACACACACACACACACACACACACACACACACACACACACACACACACACACATACACACACACGCATGCTCACTTACATAATACACACATATATACACACGCTCTGCTCCAGAAAGTCTTACTACAATAATATTTATACATCCCAGACACCTTGAAGCGGGATTCTTTTCCACTCTTCCATTTTAGCATTCCATTGTTCACCCACTTTCTTCCATCCACTCTCTCTGTATCCTCCTCTCTGCTTGATTCATTCTTTGCAACACATTTATCTTGCATTTCCATTTTGCTGGTTTGCTAGTATGCATAGGCTCATTTGATCAATTAGCTGCCCTGGTTTGTGCATGTAGGCTATTTTTAATGAAGAAACTATCCCAGCTTTGCTGTTATTTCATCTGTTTCCACAGTGAATTTTTATTAAATAAGGCAGGCTAACCTTAATCAACACTACATTTGATGACATATTTAACAACATTGATATGATAAACCAAAAAACCAAAAGTAAAGAAAAAGAGCAAAAGAAACCTTGGGGGCAACCAGGACTCAAGGTAAAATAAAAACTTAAGGGGAAGAGAGTCTCAAGAGGAAGAAACCTTGACAGAAACCAAAACACAAGAGCAAGAGGGCAACCATGACTCAAGATGAACAAACCATGGGAGGAACCAAGACTCAAGACGAACAAATCCAGAAAGAAACCAAGACTCAAAAGGAAGAAACCTTGACAGAAACCAAAACACAAGAGCAAGTGGGCAATCAAGACTCAAGATGAACAACCAATGGGAGGAACCAAGATGAACAAATCCTGAGAGAAACCAAGACTCAAAAGGAAGAAACCTTGAAAGGTACCACGACTCAAGAGGAACAAATCCTGAGAGAAACCAAGACTCAAAAGGAAGAAACCTTGAAAGGTACCACGACTCAAGAGGAACAAATCTTGAGAGAAACCAAGACCCAAGAGGAACAAATCCTGAGAGAAACCAAGACTCAAAAGGAAGAAACCTTGAAAGGAACCAAGACTCAAGAGGAACAAACGAGTGCTGAGACTTAATATGAAGAAACTTTGAAAGGAACCGAAACTCAAAAGGAAGAAACCTCGAAAGGGACCAAGACTCGTTTCTACCTATCTCACATTGCATCACTACATTTACGCTGAAGCTTTACAATTGATTATCTTACAATGCAGATATCTACCTCAGAGCTAATCGGCTCTTTTTGATAAATCAAATTATTTCTGTAACAGAACTGAGCTCATAGGCATAGCAAAGTGTTTTGCGATTGTAACACAATTACAACACATATACAATATAATCACAGTACTAGTATGTCATCTTTTTCCTGCATTCATTTCAGTCCTCTCTCTCTCCCTCCACATTCTTTCCTTTATTTTTCCCTCTAATCCAGCATGGTAGGAATTTCAGTCTCAGATACTCAGATTCCTTTCTCATTGTTCTCACGTGGCGTGCTCCACGTATTTCATTCATTGTGGCATGAGCTCCAACAAGTCTACAGAGTTCCTCTGGGAGTGAACAGCACAGCTTCAACCTCAGCACTGTGCCACATTCACTTTAGACAGCTTTAAGAATTGCGTCTGCATAATACCTCCACCAAAATCACTATAAGCTGTCTCGGTGGAGTTAAGTGGCTTTCACACAATGGAAAGAGGTACTAAAGGTCAGTAGAAAACATTAGCACACATACCTAGGGGTGTAAAAATGTGTGATGCACCAGGATGTGTTAGTCTGAATGTGGTGATTTAGCCACATGGCTATTATATATGATAATTTTATTTTATTATGACAATAATTTCATAATCATTTCTGTTTAATTCAGTTAAAGGTGTCGCAACATAAAGGTGAAACCCTGAGTGGAACAAAAACTATAGGTCAAGAGGAAGAAGCCTTGAAAGGAACCAAGACTCAAAAGGAAGAAGCCTTGAGAGCAACTGAGATTTAAGAGAAAGAAATCTTAGGAGGAATCAAAACTCAGGAGCAAGATAAAGAAACCTTAAGAGTAACATAGACTTAAGAGGAAGAAACCTTGAGAGGAACCAAGACTCAAGAGTAGGAAACATTGAGAACGACTCTGGTTGACATCAGACGGCAAAACAACAACACAACAGGAGCAATGATGACAATAAAGCAAATAAACAAGCAAATAAACAAGCCTGTCACTGGATAGAGCCATGTAGCCTTGCCAAGGATAATAGATGACAGCAGTATGTTAACTAACCAGTGATAACTGATGGCTACTGTGAGAAGCCTTCCTGATTCATGGACAATTGAATCCATGAAATCCGTGTTATCAACCTGTCATGAGCTCATGTTAGTACAAATACATTAGTAAGAGCTCAGTATAGTGTGAGATAGATGAACCATGTGTGAGACGGAATAGTTCTTACAGTCTATAGATTATTCATTCTAATCATATTGTGTATTGTGCAAAATGACAGCATCTATGGTTTCAAATATAACAATCTATGGATGACTCCTCCTATCATTGGGAAGTCATGAGTTATATCCCTGCCAAAGCCATAGTCACCCATAGGTGGGTAGGATGGGGTTCGCTGGCCAGTGTGTGTGCAACTTTAGAAATCCGTCTTGAAAAATCCCATTTGAAAAATCCATGACGAAGCCATGCTGGATTGCAATACCAGCCTTCGGGGAACCAGAAATACAGACCCCAGAATCTCTCAAACTTGTATTCGACTAGTGCACCCCGAGCGGCCTCGCCGAGACACTCGCCCGCAGTGGAGATCCAGAAACCCAGAGACATGTAGATCACTGTATCTCAGTAAAAATAAAAATGACCAACTTTGAACTTTAAGCAGCTGTAGTCTACAGGAAACATTGATAATGGTGTTTAGTATCCTTTGAAGTGCTGTAGATTTGCAGAGAATGTATGTTTTGGTGTCAGTATCACATGATCAGCGAGCAGTCCATTTCAAACTTCAAGTATTATTACAAAGTATTTAAGTCAACCACCTGACTACTTTGCCCACCCCACTAATTAGGTAGAAGGTGCTGCATTTATAACAAGCATGAGTAAATCAAATGAACTGAAAAACAAAAGATAAACAAATAGAAAACCATGATATAAACCCTTAAGGAACTATTTTAGGTCTTGGCTGATCCATCTTTCTCCAACAAACATGGCGATGACACTATCAGCATGTGCCAAAATATTTCCTAAAAGATATTAACACCAATCACAGCAAAGAGGGGCAACATCACTCACTCATTCACTCACTCACTCACTCACTCACTCACTCACTCACTCACTCACTCACTCACTTCTTCTAAACCACTTTGTCCTTCAGGGTCACATGGAACCTATCCCACCTTTAAATGGGGAGAAGGGAGGAAACAGCATGGACAGGCCCCCAGGCCACATACACCTTCACACACAGGGGGTAATTTATCATCTCCAATTCATCTGCACTGTGGGGGGAAACCCACCCAGACACAGGGAGAACACCTAAACTCTACACAGTAAGGACCCCTGACACCACAGCCTGGAATCAAATCCAAGCCCTTCCTGTAGTAAGGTGACGATGCTACCTAGTGCACCACCGTGCCGAGGGTCAGTTTAGTACTATGGCTCCTACACAAACTCCTACTGAATCATTGTGAGGTCAGTCCTTACACAGGCACACACACACAAGCTCTGTTTGTATATTTGGCACCTGGTGCCCAGGATTAGTAACTGCATGGCCATGCTTGCTTAGCAGTGTGGGTCGTTTCTAGCTGGTCCCAAGACGGCTGTGTGTAACAGCATCTATTTGACTTTATGAGGTTCCCTTCACACTCACTGATTTGAGAACAGCTCTTCATACCACACTGGGCCTAAATGGAAACCTGCCAGACTTGGAGGGGGGTGGAGGGGTGTAGAGATTTACTTACAGGCTTTCACAAGGATGAATGATCACCATTTGAATATAATGAGTGCACATTCAAATTCAGAGGCGTTTGCCATCACACAAACATAAATACCACAGAAATGATGAAAAATGGATCACAGCTTTTAAATGACAGCACATTTCCTGCTAATACTGTGCAGGCAGACCATGGAGCTTTTGAAAGCCTTTGTCTTCTTGTACAGATTGGAGAGAAAATTAGGACTAGGGTCATATAGGACACCAGCTGTACGCTTGCTGTACTGTCATCCATTTCAAGGTCACGCTCTTGTGGCCTTCACCAATGCGCGAGCGGAGATGTCTTGCTCCTCTGTTCTCTCTTTCCTCCTCCACTCTTCAATTATTCAGCTGAAAGGAGAGTTGGCCTCTGTGCTTTAATTACTGCACTGAGCGCCTTGGGAGGGAAGAGAGAAAAAGCAAATGAGTCCACAGCCTACAGCCACAAGCAAACATGGACTCTGAGGCACACTGGGACTTCACAGATATCTAATGCTAAAGACCTCTATATCCACAATGCAGATATGATGAAAACCAAGGTCTACAATTTGACATACTCAATTAAAACTAAACATTTATTTTGGCTAGTAAAAGACTATAAATAAAATTAGAAAGTGGGAATAAATATGAATAATCATTTATATTTTATGCATTAGTTAGAATTAGAAGAGCACTCCAGCCATGGCAAGGCTATGTTGAGTTGTCCTAGGCAAATCTGATGCAATTTAATGAAAGCGTGTTATGTTATATATTTTTCACTATTTTAAAGGCACAATTTTTAAGATGAGGCAACCTGTCCAATTCATACTCAAACCAATAGGTGGCAACATATCACCAGAAAGTTGTGGTGTCCACGCCTGTTATAAGAAACAAGGAAATACACCGTCCCTCCTCCTCCCTCTGCACACCTTACCAGTTTAGAAGAAATGTTGAGAGTTCAACATCAAACTTCATCCCTTCATTCACCAAAAGCGTCTCCAGCAGTGGAAAGCAACAGCAACGTTAACTCTTGTTCTGCGATTTCACCAGCACTGGTGTTTTCAACATGATTGACAAAAGGTTAAAATACGGCATCAGGGCAGAACTACTGACACTGGACTGACAGAAGATGAAGCTACAGTGACCTACTATTGCCTCCTGAAGTACAAAGTGGAGTCATAAGACAGAATGGGTCAAGGCTAGCTTGTTAGCAGCTAACTTCTGAGGCTGTCTTTGCAAGCCATACTCGTCTTTAACATATCTTTATCTGTTTTTATTTTTTGAACATATTAAACTTAAAACCTTACATATTGCACCTTTAAGGAAAAATGCATATTTAAGTTTGTTCCTAGTAACGTATGTAGTAACTCATGTTTATTTACAAAATCAGTAAATCATGTGACTTGGGATGTTCAAACTTTTGCTATGGCTGCATACAGTACAAGCAAAAACCCAAGTTTATCAGGGTATCAAACGACAGTTTATGTTAATAAAGGCTGGGCTATAGAGGACCAGCTGGGTGAACCAATTTGCTACAGTGCCACCCTGAGGCCAACCAGTACTGACTCAATCTGTAGTTCATCTCTAGTAAGAGTAAAACAGGCAGAAACTCATCTATTTGGAGGTGAAGCAGCTGAACTGGGCTTTCCCTGACTCTGTATTTGAGTGTTCATTATTATGCCAACGGACAGTATCATGTTACAATCAGCTCATTTTTCAGACGCCACCAGAATTTTGACTTTAAGACATATAGGGGGTCCAGGATTCGGGTTTTCCAGACCCCCTGGATTTCCAACCTTGGTTCAACAATAATTTGTTATGGCATTAATGAGATTATTAGGTTTGCCTTAGTAATCATGCAGTCGTATGCCAATGGCTGCTACATCTCTGCCAGTCATTACATGTTTACTTAACATTAGTTTTTATTGTATTGCTACGTGTTAACTAATGCATTACTTCAGGCTAGTTACTTAACAGCCAATGTAAAGTGCTACCAAACATTATGAAGCGAATATCTGAACAGATAAAATAAACAATGCCTGTTTCTTTGTTGGTTTTTAGCTGTCAATAAACGTGGCTATGGATGTGACTGTGCTTTACAAAGGGCTTTGCTGAAATGCTGTGGATTGCTGCTTTTCACCTTTTTGTTTGTAAGCATGACATAATAAAGGCTTTTAAAGCCTTCTAAGAGTCTAAAGAGAATCGGTAAATATTTTAACACAGCTCCCTCCTGAATTCTCTTTTAGCTTTATAGCAGCACTATTGCCTGATTATTCTTCAATGCATGCAGAGGAGTGACAATATATCTAATATCTAAGTATCTAATAGCGCTGCCATACTGTCAGAATATCAATACAATGCTTCATTCATACAGAGGAATCTATCAGTGCTGGACTGCATCTCTTTGTCGATAGCTGACCTTGTCCCACGACATCCATTACAGTCTTACTAATCAAACTCATTTAGACGCTGGGCAAAGAGAGCGGAAATGCGCTATGCTTTTAAATCAATGCTGCACGGTAGCTGCAGAGAATAGACCACAGATTCCCGTCAACAGGAAATATAAACCTCAGGTCACGATGTGCTTAACGGTGATGCTACTGACATTTGCGCAGTTGCTGCCGATTAATCACATGCAGTAATTGTAGACGTGTGCAACGCACAGCTTAGCTTTAGGTAATTCACTACACGTTCCAGTATATCATGCCTTTGGTCTTGTATTCTCAGTAGCAATTTTTCACACATTCCTCCAGTTTCGCTCTGAAAACCATACTTCAACCAAAAAGTGTTTTGCACTTGCTGAATTGTCTGTCACAGGTCACATGATTGATGCCTGAAAATGTACACCTAAGTGTATGAAAAAGTTTAAACTTATTTATTTAGTTTATTTACTTCTTTAGTACTTATCTCTTACAAAGTCAACAAAGCATGTCGCCTGAATGGGGAAGCCCATATTTTGCAAATCATTTGAATCAGTCTAATATAGCCTCATTTTAAAAAATATGAACTGCTCACACTGAGAGTTAGCCAGGCTAAAGTCCAGCTTTGCCACAGTGAGGTCATGAGTGCTGTCATTAGTATTATGTCCAATTACATTATTGTGCTCTCCGCCAAGCTCTGCCTTCTTTACCTCACCCTTCCAATCAGTTTTTAGCAACTGTCCGCCATTGCCCCAAACCCTCAGTTTGTTAAAGGCACGCCACTGTTTGAATTTGAAGCTCTAGTTGGGGTCATTCAAAAAAGCCAGGAACTGGCTGCACTGCCTGCATTTAAGGGCGACTCCACTGGTGTAGCCTGTTTGAGAAAAGACAGTTGGAGACTAATTATCTTATCATTTCCTCAACAAATATAACCCAGATAACCCGGTTCCATTGTAATTTGAGAAGGTGCTGAGAAAGACCTATTGTTGAATAAGCCATAAAAACATACAGCTGACATGCAGTCACAAAACGACATCTTGCTTAGTCAAATCACCATGTAGCAGATATACAATTCTATGTAAAAGTTTGGCGGGGCTCCCCTGGTAAAACAATGTTTTGTTGATGTTCTAAGTGAAAATAAGTCACATGTCCACTACAGAGAACACACTTCTGCACACGGTAATACATCATTAATACTCATTTGCTGAATATGACATACATACATTAAATTTGGCCTATGCAAAAGCACATTTTATATTTCAAGTGCATGTTAAATTCATGTTCCCTGTATAAGATGCATTTACGAATAAGATTCTGTCCCATAGAGTATGCTATTTTCTACCTGTCCAAAACTGAAACCTCTAAAAGCCCATCAAAAACTAAATAAAAAGTTGATTTTGGTACTTACTTTTCCCCTGTAGTTGTATGCTTTGGTCTGCTATGGTTAGGATTAGGTTTTGGTTTTCCCCGTCTGTACAAGTGTCTGATTTTATTACTGTCATATTGCTTCTCTGGTCCTGCTTGAGGTGGCAGTATGATTTAGATTAAGATGGTTATGTTTTGTGTTTTACGTTTGTAGCGTAAAGTGTTCTGTAGATATAGATCCAGTACAGTACAGCACACATTCACATTTCTTAACAGGTCAAATCTTTCTGTTTTAATATATGGTCAAATAATATGCCAGTGTTTGACCCAGCCTCCTTTTACTAATCATATTTGTTTTGCTGGATATATTTTATGAATTTAGGTGGCAAAGCTCGCCTTCTTTAAGCAATGTAGAATGATATTGCACTCATTGCATTTAGATTGTGTGGCTCATTTTCTCATCTTCACAGATCATTGGAGCTGTTACACAGAACCTTCCTGTGGGGTAAGATGTAGCATTTGCACTTGTGACACTTATGGCTGAAGTGTTCATAAATGACATATGCTCTAAACAAAGTTTCGTTTTTATTTGTAGTAGAAATGTAGTGTACATACAGTAATTCATAAAGCAATAATGAATCTTGCACGTTGTCCCTGTTCCATCTGACATAATTAATGTTCTATACATTCGGCTTACATAGAGTTGAATATGTGAACTGTGTTGTTGGCACCGAGAGTCATATTAGCTTGAAAGGCTTCAGTGTAATTCTTTGGTGCATAATATTTGCTGTCTAACCTTTTAAATTTAGAGCAGCGTGCATTTACAATACAGCATTGTATAGGACACAAAGCCAGCTCTGGTGAGCACTTATACGCATCTCTGTCTCTTCTCTGTTCAATCTTATCTCTCCATCGAGACACCTCAAGCTAAACTCAACACTACAGAGAAGGATAAAATAATGGCGTGGGTGGGAATCAGAAGAACTGGCTGCGCTGCCTGCGTTAAAGGGCAGGGCAGGAAGGAAGACTCCACTGGTGTAGCCTGTTTGAGAAAAGACAGTTGGAGACTAATTATTTTATCATTTCCTCAACAAATATAACCCAGATAACCCGCTTCCATTGTAATTTGAGAAGGTATTGAAAAAGACCTATTGTTGAAAAAGACATGTTGTTAAATAAGACTCTTTCAACTGTGTGTTGAAAAAAAAAATAAGTTACACGTCCCCTACAGAGAACACACTTCTGTAAACTGTAATACATCAATAATACTCATTTGCTTTTTCCCTGTATAAGAACTTTGCGTATACTGTAACTGTGTATCATATTTCTTATTGCGAGATTGTGGTAGGGTTAATATACACGCACTGAAGCTATTATTTCTTTAAAGTCATTTTTGTATAGCAAAATTATTTTAGTCCATTGGCAGATGCCTTAGCTTATTTCAGAAATAAGCTATACAGGTGATATACAGGTCATTTTGAAAAATAATTTTACCCTTCAGGAATCTCATAATTAACTTTATAACTTCCTATAAATCACTTTGAGCTGCCCCCCCCCCCCCCCGCCCCCTGTTGTTGTTGTTGTTGCAAGGAGTATTTTGCACTACAGTCACATAAAATGGAAGAGTGAAAATTCGTCCAGAAGGACTTTAACACTACTTCACTTATTCATTCAATACTCTCGACACCTATATCGCTACACCTATACACCTATCTGTATATTGACTCTACATGCCTATCCCCTTTTCTGCTTTTGGGTGTTGACATTCAGACATTCCCCTCCTTCCTTCCCATCACCACCAGTTTGATCCTGTCTGGTTGTCCAAGGGGTGGGCTTCTCCTTTGCTGGATCTGTGAGGGCCTAGATGCTCCAAGACCTGGATTCTGGATTACAGACAAGGCCTATAATGAAGGCTCTTTAATTTTAAAAGAATTATTTATTTATTCATCATCTAAACTGCTTATCCTCCTGGGTGGCTGGGCGTGTTGGAGCCTATCCCAGTGCTCACTGGGCGGAGGGCAGGAAACACTCTGGAAAGGCTGCCAGTCCATCACAGGGCAGACACACACACACACACACACACACACACACATACACACGCACACACACACACACACACACACACACACAAACACACACGCACACAGACACACACACACAAACACCAACACACACACACTCACAGACACACTCACAGACACACCAACACACACTCACAGACACACCAACACACACTCACAGACACACCAACACACACCAACACACTCACAAACACACACACTCACAAACACACACACACACACACCAACACACACCAACACACACACACACACACACACACAAAAACAACACACACACACACACACCAACATACACGCACACACACACTCCTGCTTCCTGAGTCTCCTGGTAGAGCTGCCATTTGTTTATAAAGTAATGGTGGTTCTAGCCATGTAACATGGAAAAGCAAAATTCCAACAATATTTTAAAATTTGTAATGTAATTAAATAATGTAGGGGAAGGAACCAGACAGCCGAAGAGTCATGCCCCTGTAATGTACAGCCTAGTTAGTTATGGTTATAATGGTTATGAACCTGATGCCTGAATAACTTTTGAGTAGGTTTTGGCCTGTGTGGAGAGGGGCAAATAATCTGCAAAGAAAGCAGAAGAAAATGACCATTATTTGCACTGAAGACATTGTGACCCCTGGTACTGTAAAGCAACCAGGGTCGGTAAGTTTCTCTACGGTAAACCATTAAACCTCAAACCGCTGAGTGACTATTTATGTTTGCACCTCAAACACTAAATGATACAGAAATGTTCAAATTCCCATTTGACTCTTTGAACCTCACGCTTCACTCAACTAACCAAGTCCAAACAGAGAATGAATGCAGACAGGCTGGTGTTACTCCCAATGAGACCCCAACACACATGCAGGCCTAAAGATGGCAGCTGTTGGTGTTTTCCACCTGTTGTGTAATCTGAGACAAAAGCACTTTGTTTCTACAGCTGATCTTTAGGACGCGGCGTGAGGAGCTTTTAGAAACACTTAGAAACAGGCAGTCCCCAGAGAGCACAGAGTGGAACTCAATGAATTCACTGACGTTTATGTATCAAAACATACTGAAAGCATTAGCCTTGGAGAGATGTGCCGTTTATTATGCGTGCGACTCGCACCGTGTTTGTTTGTGCATGGGGCAGAATATTAATATATGGAAACTTCTGATACTTTTTAATGAATAATTACTTTTCCAAATGAGCTTAACTCCTCAGGAGCCCCCTCTCTTTAAAAGCTGCTCTATTAAAACACCAGATAGTTTGGTGATTGAGCACACCGCTCTTTAATAGAGATGCTTTGGCTTTTGTAAAATGCATGTAATAGGTATTTTAAGGTTAATGAATTTAACATCAGTTAACCAGATTTAGGGTTCAGCATAGGAACTACACTTACTTAATTGTTTTTGCCATTATGCAATTAGAAGGTTTATTTTATGGAGAATGATTTTTCACTAGGTGCGCCTATTATAATGGGAATGTTTCGGTACATAGTGTGCTTCTTGCTCTCCACTGCAGCTGTCTGGGTAAACAGCATTTTTACCAAAATTGAATCTTACAAAACAGCTTATTGAGGCTCTTATGAAACAGATTGTTGAGTTCAGCCAGTCATTCCTGCCCCCTGTTGGATCAGCTTCCTGATTTGTAAATGCTAATGTTAAACCAACTAATAATACTCATTATAAAGACTGTAATAATCATCACATTATTATTTATAATCATTTCTCATTTATAATGATCATAACTCTTCAGCCAAAAGAATAGTAGCACTCAGAAGAAAGTGTCGCATTGCAGTGCTGTTGGAAAGGAAGGTAAAGGTTATAGGAACAATAAATTATAAACAATTCAGACTGATATGGACAATATTTATTAAATACAGAAATAGTGTCTGTTAGTATGCCGTTGGTGTGCCATATTTGCTAATGCAACATGCCAGATGTCTTGGTATGGAGTTGTAGAGGTTCCTCATGGTGTCCTGTGATAATCCATCCCATGCAGCTTGAATATTCTCACACAGTTCCTGAAGATCTTGCGGTAGAGGTGGAGTAATACTAGGCACCACTGCTTGCTGAATGTCCGCACTCATGGCTGTTTGAGTCTTTTGTGCATGTTAGACAATTCATCAGTTCTCTCTCACAGTGGTTTGTGTAGGCCTCCCAGATCCTTCATGTCGCTGGTGCGTGCCTTTTTCTATCCACTGCTGCTAACAGGAAGGTATGGTAGTGTCGGCCAGTAGGATGATAAAATCATCCTTTTTTTACCCCGTATGGGAGATGGGGGTTCAAATCCCAGTCTACATAGCAAATGCTGAGCTACACCAATAAGAGTCTATAGGCAAGACTCCTAACACAACACTGGCCTACCTGTAATACAAATAACCTTGTAAATCGCTCTGGATAACAGCGTCAGCTAATTGCCTAAAATGTAAAAAATGTAAACATACGTCACATAGCCTTATAATGTGACCCCTCTCCAACTCTTGCAACTGCTCTAATTGATTTTAAACTCCTCTCTGGCAAGGCTCATCCCTGCTTACGTCACATGCATGGCTGAGCATGAAACTTGAATCATTCGCATGTTTCATTATATCAAAACCAACCCACCAAGTTTCCTTGCAACTATTTTTCCCACAATGAGTGTATAAATTTAACAGTAAAACATTTACCACTTTGTAGTGTTGCCATTACTTTTCACAACACTTAAAAGATGTTTAGGGACTGAAGACACCAAGTAATTAAACATTTCCGGCACAATTTTGTTCCATTCTTCCTGCAAAAAGGTTTTAAGGTGTATAACAGTTTAAGGTCTTCAATGTTGAAATGCAGTGGAACCATAGGCAGGTCAGTCCAGCACCCGCACCCTCTTTCTAGGTAACCATGTCGTTGTAAAGTTTTGCACTGTCTTGTTGCAATATGCATGGATGGTTTTCACTGTTTGTTTGGCCCAGAGTCCAGTCTTGAAAAAAGTAGGTAGACCTGATTCAAGCTTGACCGGAGCAGGATGCTTCAGAGTGCTATGTTTTTTAGCTCTCTCTGTGTTGTGGGAGGGCATGGCCACCTTGCCAGTAGGCAGGCGATGAGGATTGTATTACAAGATGACATCACCCTGTAACAGAGATAAGGGCTTTTTCAGACTGCTGCAAGAAGTGGTTTCTATTGGATTGAGTTTCTTTCTCTGGCATGTACTTTTGGCTAGTCCTTTAGGAAAAAACATAGGCTGAACATTAGCGGTTTGCCAACAAATATGTGAAAATGTTGATTCATTAAATATGTTTGAAAATCTTTTTCTTTAAAGAATGTCAAAAAGGGATTTAGATATTTCACCTCTCTGATGTGCATAATAATAGATTTTTTAATAATTAAAAGATTTAAGGAATGTTGAGGAATTTCAGTGTGAAAAGGCCAGGGGAAGAACCGTGTCATAGAACCACATGGGCATGTAGATGGCTTTGGCAAACCTTTGTGAAGCACTACAATACGTAGTTATATCCACAAATGCCAGTTTTAAATGCCAGTTAGAAAGGTTTTTGTTAACCATGTCCAAAAATGTTCTCTGGGCTCTGAGGACTTTGGGATGGACAATCACACAGTGGAAAAGGGCATTGTGGTCAGGCTAATCAGCATTCCAGGTCTTTTTTGGCAGAAAGTGATGTTGTGTGCTGCAGACCAAAGAGGACCAAAGAGGACCGCCAGGGTCAATGATGGCATGGGGGCAGTTAGCTAGCATGGTGAACAATGAATACCCTGAAAAAAAACTCATAGTACATATTAATTAGATTTTGTTTTTACCTAGATTTGTGGTGTTCAGGCAAACCCTTCTGGTAGAAGCTATGGGGTCTATTCTGAGGGTCTGCCCACAAAAGAGTAGACAGATAACACACACTGAAACTACAACACAAACAACAAATAAAGCTTGAGATCATAATATGACAGAACAGTGGGATCTTATATAATCTGAGCTATTTGCATCTGACTAAAACACTGCTGGTGAAACTGCAGATTGCTTCAATTAAAATGCAGTGAGGGCATTCCAAAGTGTCCACCATGACCAGGCTGTGCGTGGTGAATATTAAACTCGACTATATTACTGAATATCTATATTATTGAATATTAAATAACAAGATGTTCAGACATGGCGCAAATCGTTCCTATTTGTTTTGATTGATGTAAGTATTGATATAAGTGATTGATATGACCTACATCTTTAGAGATTTACAAGTTTCAAGTCTTTCAAAAACTCTTTGACACGTACTTGTGCTGGGAAAGGTTTAGAAAATCTGCTTTGTCAACACTGCGGCCCTCAAACGCTTAATAGGCCACAGTTTTCAGAGTTGTACAGTGTAGTGGAGGAAACAAGCATATCTTCTATGTGTGTGTATGTGTGCGCCTGTGTTTGTTAATACCTGGTCTAATCTGTCCCCAGCAGGCCCAGACAGTCTCTCTCTCTTCAGTTCTGAGCCTAGCCATGTGGCTCTGCCTTCCCTAACAGGATTTCACAGATCAGAGGCTGATCAGACAGACTTTACTGAATTGATGATCCGTGTGTGTGTGTGTGTGTGTGCGTGTGTGTGTGTGTGTGTGTGTGTGTGCGTGTGTGCGTGTGTGTGTGTGTGTGTGTGTGTGTGTGTGTGTGTGTGTGAATGGTTTCTGAATAATAACTCATTGGCTTGATTGTGTTTGTAATTGTCTGCTGGCTTAAGTGCCTGCTGGTATGCGGGTGTATAATGAACCCAGTGGGTTACACTGAGGAGTAGATGACTTATACACAACTAAAACTTTACTATATACCATGGGAAAGTTATGGACTTTTAAATAGAGGCTAATTTTGAAGACATGTACTTATATATTTTTGTTCAGAGTAAGTTGGAGCATAACTGGCATCTTAAATGTGCCATATAATGCAATTATTCAGGATTTAAATTTTTCTCTGATGTCAACATATGCGGTATGTGACCTTGGTTCGGGTGAAAAATGTAGTGTTACACTCCCATTTAAACCCTGTGCTTTGACCATAGAATTTTCCCCTTTTTTGGCGAACTTATTAATTATTATAATTAATAAAAAAAATCTTATTATAAATAATAAAATGAGCTCTGCTCCTCTTGGCTGGTTTATGATCACCCAGAAGCAACACAATGAAACCGACACAGACAGGGGAAAAAATTGTAATTCTGTTAGTTAGTTAAGACTTGCTGGTAGCTAGCATTACTATTACTAGCTACTTGCTTTGTTGCTTTGTTACTTACTATGAAAAAATGTTGTGATACAATCAGACAGCATTCTGCTGCTTAGAGGAAGCTGTTGGGGTTGTGATTCTAATAAAGCTGGAACTGCTTCTCTGGTTTGAGAAACTGCCCAGAGTGAAATGTGCAGAGCAGTCTAAAAACTTGTAATGAAAGTTGTCAAGCATCTTGTTAAAGATGTAAGCACTGAACTCAGCTTCCAGTTCGCCAGCTTGTTTGCTAATTTTCCTCTCTACCTTAAATGGTGCTGCAGTTGCATTCTGGTTCCTATACAAGCTGCAGCATTTAAGGTGGAACAGACTGATCAAGAAGCTGGTGAGCCAGTTTCAGTCTGGTTTAAATATGATCATCAACCATGCCAACTATCATTTCCATGGGAAGAATATGAGAAGTGTCGACATCCCCTCCATAGCCAGGAAAGGTAGATTTCCCTCCACATCTTTATTGCAGTTGTTCCATTGGCATTGTTTCTGCTGGGTTGGAACTTTAACTGGTAAGAGTAAATTTTGTGTTATATAGCAGCCAATTTTGCCACACTCTTTTACAAAGCTGGAATTTGTGTTTGAAGGACAAAACAGCCGTGTTTGAGGCCCATGGTTCTCACAGGGGAAGGGAAAGTACGGTAATTTAAATCATTACTGATGAGATGCGACTTGAATAAGTGTTAATCTCGAGTGTCGACAGATTCCTGAATTCTGACATGTGGTGCATACTTATTGTTATTGAGGGTTGCATCTCTTATAGGTGTTATGCCAGCATGTGTATCCAGGACATTTGTGCTAATAGACAGTTTGCAGTTACGTGATTCTGATGATACACAAAACCCAGATAGAGAGCATAAAGTGAGACATTTTTAGGTAATGAGTGCAGATGGAAACCAGACAGCTAGCATTACTGCTAGGAAGCTAAACGTCTCTTTGCAAATGTATAACTGTAGTGAGTGTCTTCAAAGTATCATTACAATGGAGAGAATTGATCATGCAATAACAAAAATGGCTCGTTAGATGACGAGGACAATAGTCAAAAGTTACAGGCATCAGGTTTACCGAGGTATCCACCTGTCTTGATCCTACGTCTGTCTGGCTTTTTTGGAGTTAGCTTAATAAGAGCTTGTTTGTATTCATTAGACTGTATATCAGTGAGTAAGACAGCAGTTCAGATTAAGCTCTGCAAGGATTCCCAATCACCGTGTGACATTTAAGTGATACATGTTGGGTCTTGCACCGAGACAGTGTTGTTGATGATGAGGTCAAGGCATGTAATGCTACAAGCTTATAATTCTACACGACAAAGCATATTAAGCTCTAGTGTAATTTATATTAATGACGAAATTTGTGATTTTAATCCAGTATGAATATGGAGCAATCATAGTTTGACAGAAATCAGTGTGGCGTGAATGACTTGGTAATGACTTGACATGGTAAACAAAACCCATTAACAGACATGGTTGTGTTGCCATATTGTTATTGGCACTGAGGGTCATAACTTTAAATAATACTGTATGTATATCCAGACTATGTCTATGGTAATTAAGGGATCTCATATGAATCAATCAATCAGATCCTTTACAAATTACACTGAAGGATCTCCCCTGCTAGAACGAACACAGCCTGAAAAGTTCTATGGTTAAGTACATGCAGACAGCGCAGGAGAGCAGTGTGTTGTGTGTTGCCAAGGGTGCCATGTTGCAGCAGGAGGGCATATGGGGAGGATGGATATCTCTGCAGCCTCCAGATGATCAATCAGCTCTCATTGCCTCCTTGGTCTAACAGAGTGTTTGTTCTATACCCAAGTGCACACACAAACACACACACACACACACTGACATTGTTCTGTACCCAAACTTCACTGCATTAATAGTGTATGAGTGATCACACACACCAAGCACGCATTCATTCAAAGTCTGTGTTGAAAAATTCTGTTTTCCGCTTCACATGCCTCACGGTGCAGAGATGGCTTTGGTGCAGGGAAACAGTCTGCTGAGTTCAAAGCACACAAGAATGATTTTTGAATTCTAATACTATTGAGTATATTTGCAGTTAGAACATTTTGAAATGACATTTTACCCAGAGGCACATTTCCTGCAAATGGGTAATCCTCATCTAATCTTCAACTAGTGCACGGTCTCGATAGCATAAAATCCACAATACCTAAAATGTGCTAAAAGACGCTCTGTCCTAATAGAATTCTGCCTGGACCTAATGGGCGCACATCATGGAAAAATAAAGTGAAAGAATTTGATGGTGTATGTAAGCTTACTTACAATGCTTCAAACTGCATTCGGTCCTCAGCCCATGCAGCCTTTATACTGAAAACTAAACCTGTCTTAAAACCCTAAAGGAGCCTGACAGCACTTAACAATTTTTTTTTTTGATGTCAGAAACAACATTTTACATACAGGCCCATTCAAAAGTTTAGACACACCTAACTAAATGGATGTGTTTGGTTATCTTAGAAACTCTACAGGCTTACGCTTAACAGTTCCAACTAACGAGACGTCTGAAAAATAGACATCCTGATATACCACATACACTCCTGATTTAAAACAGTATTATATCGTGCCATATCACCACCTCTAATAAATATTTTGTTGCACATTTGGCACTGATTTCCACAGTTTAAAAGCTCTAGTTACTTAATTTTGAGATATTAATGATGAATAGACCAGTAGAATTCATTCAAAAATGGATCCAAACAAATTTTTTTAAAGTTGTATTAACCTCCATTGCAAGGTAGGAAAGCTGGTTTATCCTTTATCCAGTTCATTTTGGAGGTTTTTAAGGTGGACTGTATAATTCAGTGAGTGTTACCTTATAGTGTGATGTTTTTAATTTTCTATTCTTAAGTAAAGCATTAAAATTAAAATATTAAACCTTGTCTGAGTCACTTTTGACTGGTATTGTAAATCTATTCGACCTAGAACACTTTAGTGTGGTCTGTTCGTGGTAAAGTTATAAGTAGGGCTGGGTATCATTCACCATCTTTAAGTATTGATGCTAATGCCACCAGCTTGGTTTCAATACCAATGGCTGAATTTTTAATTCCTTATTTTAAATTACTAACTGAAAGTGGGTGTGGCTTGAACTAGAGATGGGTGTGAGGTGCTGGAGGTGGTGTATTTATCACAATGCCTTGTATACTAATCAGGAAGCACTGATACTAATAACATGCTCACGAAATTGAATTCAGAAAGTCAGTCAGAAGACTAAAAATTGATTATCCCTGTTTACTGTACATAAGCCCACATACATATCAGAAGTAGAATTCCAGAAAATGTATTTTATTGGGAAGTGGAAACTGAAAATGTGCCAGGATTTGACTTCTACATTTGCAGGAGGGGACAGGTCCGGCATGCTAATCACTAGCCTAGCCATTTCCAATTTAAATAGAAGAGTGGTTTCAGAAGGATCTAGAACAGTGGTCATGAAACCTCCTCCTGGACCTCTATCTTCTGCAGACTTTAGTTTGAGTCCTAATCCGGTAATCCGACTAATCAATCTCTTTAGAAGGCCTTGATCACCTGGATGAGGTGTGTTAGATCTGGGTTGGAACTGAACTCTGCAGGTAGACAGAGTGATCACTGACAGAGGTGCTGCAAAGAGTAAAGTGCTAAGCGATTCAAGGGACTGAGAGTTAAACAGGGATAATAGATTATGTTAAAGATTATGATTGTTAGATTATGTTATAGATTATGATTGTTAGATTATGTTATAGATTATGGGTTACTGGTTATAGATCTAAAAGATTTTCTCAGGGGAGACTGAATATCTTATCTTATCCGCGATCACTTGTGCCAGTGTTTTTCAGCTCCAATCCTGAAAGCCCACGTCGTCACTGTTGGAGAATAAATGGAATGGCTTCCCAGGGCCTCTAGGAGTTGCGGAACATTAAGGGTCCTAGATTAACAAGTTTGTTTTGATATGCAATTACTGTCATAACCAAATAAATGATGGAAAATACAGTTAAAACATGGTTCCTCGAGGGTTCTTCAGCAAAGGCCTTAATTAAAATATATGGCAGCTCAACAGAACCATTTTACTGCAGATGTGGTTCTTCGCACTGTTAAGTGGCTCTTCTCTGTGATGGAAAATCTGTTCTATATGCAGGGGTGGATTACTGTGGCAGTGGAGCCCAGGGGCTTGACTTCCAGACAGCAGACTGGGAACAGTTCACTGCATATGCAAAAATGAGAAGAATGAATAATAGTATAGGATGAATCAAGAACTGTTGTCATACTTCAAGCTACTTACGCCAGTTGTCTGTTCCAGTGCAGCAGTCACTTGCACTGAATACACCTATGGCATTATTTTAGGTGCAAAAGAAGGTAACTTCAGCATCATCCAAGTTTTTGCAGCAATGGAAAGATTATGGATTGCACTCAAAAGTTGGCTATTTAGAGCTCTGTGGCCACCAGGGGGCCCCTAACAACTTTAGCCAATTACTGTAAATTACTATATATGATATCTATCATTTTCAGCTCTTCACTT
Source organism: Prochilodus magdalenae (assembly GCA_024036415.1). Classification (NCBI taxonomy): domain Eukaryota; kingdom Metazoa; phylum Chordata; class Actinopteri; order Characiformes; family Prochilodontidae; genus Prochilodus; species Prochilodus magdalenae. Next base: position 580,200 of record JAMWET010005322.1, on the reverse strand, counting down.
TTCAGTTTATTAGCTCCTCTTTATTTTACAGAATACATCAGCTAGCAGCCTAACTGGCTTTCTAATGTTTTATAAGCAAGGATTCATAAATTAGGAATGTCTATTTCTGAGTATATACACTCATCATCAAAAGAAAAGTCGCACACAGAAGGAAGTGTGGGATTGCAGTGCTGTTGGGAAGGAAGATAAAGGTCACCAGGAACAATAAAGGATGGTACATGTAGACTGATATGGGTAATATTTATTTAACTACACATACAGAAGTAGTGTCTCTCAGTATGGGGTCAGGCTGCCATATTTGCTAACACCAGGCCTTCACAACAAACCGTTCGTGTTGGTGCTGAACACAGTGACTTCACACACAGATTTGTTGGTCGTCTCCACCAAGACAAAAGTGGGACTCGTCACTGAAGATGACCTGCTGCCATTCTGAGGCACTCCATGACAGCCTGGCACGACACTATTGCAGTCTTGCAATAGTGACGTGGTGTTATGGGCAGTCATGCAGCCAACCGCCAATGGTGCTGGCACTAACAGGATGACTGAGGGCATCACGTCTCCACAATCATGGCTGTGGGAACATGTGAGAGGCTTCAGAGGAAAAGCTATGCTCACTGCTTTATTTAGAACCTTTATCAAGGTGTAGGTTTTGGGTGGTGTCCAGGCACATGGGGCTTCAAAATGCCAGCCCGTATGACAGGACTGAAAGTCATTGCTTGGTAGTGGAGGGGTGCACCTACCTTATGAAACAAGGCTTTTGAGTTTATGGACGATGTGTGTAACCAGACCCCGTTGGGTCCACAACCACCTGTAGCCCCACCCAAGCTCCTTCATGTACGGCATAGAGCCCTGTTTACTGTCAGTGTGTGATGTTTGGGGGCTGAATCAGGTCTGTCTTGTTTCGACTCAGCTGAGGTAAACTATGTAGTCTTTCTTGCTGTGTTGGGGCTGAAGGCGTGCAGTACAGGTGGGGCTACTGGTGCTGGCGTTGGGAAAGACTGGGGCTGGCGAGACGAGAAGACCTCTGCATGTCTCTCACTGCACCGCATTTCACGCGGGTCTCTCTCCGCACTGCAGCGCAGCGGCGCCCTCTACCGGACACTCCGCTGCGCATTGGCCGTCGATCCCGGCGTGACTCACATCGAGGCCGCCCCTTCCGCCAGCAGAGCTGCATTCCATCCTATTCACACCGGGGAGCGCGAGCACACGGTCGCCACGGTGGATATGGCCGCGAGTTCAGGAATTTAACTATGGCACGGACGTGTAATCCGAGGATCACCTGAGCAAAGTAAGTTGGCGCGGGGTCTCTTTTACGGCTGGGCACTCGAAACGGGGGGATACCGGTGAGGAATTTGAGTGTGTGTGAGAGAGTGAGTGTGTTCGGGCTGCTCGGCTTTCGAGCGGAGAGTTTGGTTTAGTGGGAGGCTCTTCTCTTCTCTCTTCACGCGCCGTGCTCGGTGTCCTCCTGGCGCCTCCGCGCTGCTCCCCCGAAGCACGCGCGAACACAAACGCGAGATTTTGGAGCAGCCCGGACGGACGGCTTTCGTGCCGGACCTGCGCGCGGGGCAAACTTTGAGTGCTTTGCTTTTGCGCTTCGCGGTTTTAGAGGCTGAACTTCGCAGATGTGAGTTGAAATCTCTGCTGGCAGTCAGCGCCCCTTGCTCGGGGGTGCACGAGCCCGTACGGAATGCGGGTCTCGCTGGCTGGGAGTGAGCGCGTTTGTGACCATTGGTTCGGCTTCTCCTTGGCTTAGAACACGACACTAAGGGCTGTGGACGCAGTGGGTTTTATTTTGTATGCATGCACGGCTCTAGAAAAATGGCTGTATAGCTGCAAGCAGTCCAGCCCAGTCCGTGGAGAAGATCCCCAACTCTGCATGCGCAGAGGAGGAGCAGCAGCAGCCGCCCGTGTGCTTGTTTAAAACAGTGCTTAGCAAACGCTGCGCTCCAGAAGGGGGTTGTTTCGTGCGTTGACCCTGCGAACACTTCTTCTTTCAGCCATATGTCCTCTCGGAGGGATTATTTTCAGTCCTCCCCGCAGCCTCTCCAACTGCACAAGTTAACTGCTGGGGCTTTGGGTGTCCCTCTGGAGCAGTCGATCCTCTCACAGGCTTTGAAATGAGGGGTAATGGTGGGTTGCGTGGACAGCTGAAGTGTTTGCGGTGTTGGTGGACAGTTGATTGAGGCTCTTGATGATTCGTGGTTGAAACAGCCCGTCTGATTGCGGAGCGCTGGAAAGTACTGCAGCGAGCGCAGCATCAGAGAAACGCAGCTACTCATACAAAACAGTCTTCCAGCCTTTAATACACAGCCTCAGTCACACTACCCAGACAGCTTTACCACCCAGATACCACCCGGAGCGCACTGTCAGGGTGTGTGTGTGTGTTTGTCAGGGAGAGAGGGGGTCCACAAAAGCCCCCAACAACCCCAAATCAGACCCCCATCTCAGCTGGCCCGAAAAAGTTGCTTGGAGGTCGTATGTGCGTTTTGTGTTGCGCTTTTGTGAGCCCTTTTAACAAGGCGGGCGCGCGCACACACACGCACACGGACTGGTGCGATTGAGTGACTGCAAAGCGCGTACACTGAATGTTTAATGAAACAGAGCCGTTGAAAAGCGATTGGCCTCGACATCTCGGCCCTCTATAGAGTCCTCCTGCTTCACCAATTGTTGTGCCCAATTGCCGGTTAAGAGCATGGCGAACATTCACATGGAAATAGGGGGGAGTGTGTGCGCTCATGCGTGCCTCCTTTTCTAAGCAGAGCCAACTGGAAACTCATGGCTTGTCACTTAGGACAAAATGGCATCAGGTCACCCGCTCCTCACAGTGAACCCTGCAGGAACATCTGGGATGTTCAACGGGAGTCCTGACACCTCCAGGAGCCTGCTTGTCATCATATAGCGTGGATAAGGTGCCGATAAGGATCTCTGGATCTTTTGCGCAGTCTGGGGCGCGTTGTCACCGTGTGAATTGCAGGCTGGCCGTGTTTGGGGAAACTTCAGGATGGATGAACTTCCTGTGGGGCGTTGTGTCAGAGGAGCACATCTGCGCAGCCCTGCGCATATAGGATGCATGCTGAAAATTGGGCGGGGCTATAACGTAGGGCGGGGCTAAATGCTCTGTCTCGTCGTTATGATGCGTTCCAGTGCGCCTTGGAATGGTGTACTTTTTAATGCAGCACTGTTGGTTCGCGTTCTCAGTACCGACCGATCAGGGGCTTATTCCACAAAACAGGATTCCACATTTCAGCTGACAACTTATAGTCCAAGTTCAGGACTGTCCAGTAGGAAAGTTCCTCAGCTGTTCTCCAATTGGACCAAAATTAAGCCCAGGTTATCTGGCTAAACCAAGAAATCCTGCACCCTCCAGATGTCTGAAACCAGTAACTAAACCTCATGACACAGCGTATATCGTGAAAATATCATGGAGTATCGCAATATTAGGTTTTTGCCGTATCGCCCACCTCTTTAAGCTTAAAGTTAAGGCAAGACACCTCAATTCACTCTCAGAACAAAAGCGTGTATCTCAGTTTTCTGTGTATTTATTTATTCAGTTTTTGACATAATTTAAAAGCCCCTTTTGGCCTATGTATTGTAATTGTAACACTGTAATTGCTATTGTTACCTGAAATTGTGGTCCAGGTCAAGACTATCACACATGCAAACCTTGGCTGCCAAGTAGCCGCACTACAGTGCTTCATAACGTGTTAATCATTGCACTTGGCCTTAAAGTTAACATAAGCCAGTAATGTATTCACCTCCTGTACCAGAAAGTATTTTGAGTTGAATACATCATGAGGAAGGGCCTGAGCTAGCTAAGCATTTCAGCTTCTAAGTGGGAGTGAAGTGATAGGGAAGGTGTTGGTGAAACGTGATGTCGTTTGGTTGTGTTTCCCTGAAAGCTCTGCAGATGTTTTAGAGGCTGTACTGTAGATAATATACTTAGGTGTTGCTTTAGGGTTTGGTAAGTATATTATAGGCATGTAATGATACACTCAGCACACGCAGTTTGATTCATGACTCGGTATTCTTATATTTTTAACAAAATTTCAATTACAGAGAATGATGAGCATCTTCATGTTGTGGCCCAACTTTGTGATGGCACTAGAGCTGGGAGGCAGGGGATGTGCTGGAGTGAGGTGTTGGTTAGTCTTGATTGTTTACAGATGCAGTTACATTAAATGGTGAAATCAATAGACTGTCCATCCTCCATGATGCATTGACACTGATGCACATTGTCACAGTTGTATAATCATAATTTCACAATGCTTTGTTGCACGACTAGTGTATTATAATGTGAAGAGTACTGTTCAGCATTTACACCGTAACAATGCTGAAGTGCAGTGTATAACTTTGTTAAAAGTTTTCACAACATCTTATCAGCAACTGCTCATGTTGATATGATGTTGCGGGAAAACATGGCGCATCTCACATCCCATTATTTAACACCAACCACTGTAAATGCTCAAAATATTGCTAGTTCAAATGTTCCCCTATGTGACTGTTAGGACCAGTCCACCACCATGTCTGATCTGTACACAGGGTCAGTTGGGAGCCATAGGCTTGAAGGCCCAGATATTTGGACTTGCTGTGGTAACTAACAGTGGCCAAACGCCTGCTAATGACCAGCCACCACTCGAGATTTGCCCTGGACAGAAAGAATTTATCTTGGCAACAGAAAAAAAAATGATTGGAAATAAATTGCTCAAGTGGGACACAATTACGGCGAAGGAGAGATATGGGCATGGCTATAAATTGGCCACAAAGGGAGAAGATTAGGCTTTTGTTTTGACTTGGCCTAGATGATTATGAGGAGGAAAAATGAAATAATTTTGCCGAAAAAAAAAAAAACAGATTATGCATGTTCTGCGCTCATTGACACTGTGGTTGATTTCCTTATCTGCGCCTAGGCCGGGTTCTCCAGAGGTGGCTTCAATGCGTTGCATTCTGCTTCACCCAAAAGTAGTTTTTGTGAATTAATTGGATGTCTCAAAACATTGTTGATCATCAAAGGAGCACTTGCGGTATGCAGCGGGGTGTGTTAGCATTGTTTGTGTGTATGTGCTGGCATTGTGTGTGACTAAGATCTTGGCAAGATGGCTGCTGGTACGACCGGCTTGATTGGCAGACATGTCTAACTAGTATGACAGCGTCCTCCATCAAGCATCTCTTGCTTTCCTTCTCCTCCTCTCCCTCCCTTCTCTTCCCCACACATACACAGCCCTGACCCTCCCAAGTGTCACATTCCCTGGCTTGTAGCACACAGTGTGCTTGATTTCTATCAATCGGTCTGTCTCTGTTCCTATAAGCTGAACTAATGCCCAAGTTACACCCTGATTAAGGCCCAAGCAGTCCAATCCTTAACTCCCGTAGCATCTCTGGTATTCATGCCTTTCTGAAACGGCACCGGCCATGAGCCACTCAGAGTCTATAATAGGCCAGGTATGAGGTATGCTGGTGGTCTGTAAACTGAGAGCCTCTCATCATACAGGAGATCTGTACGTCTGTCTCTCTGTCTGTCTGTCTCTCCTGATGTGAGCTCACAGAACTAATGATCACCAGCTTTTGTGTAGTAATAGTTTCTATCTGTCAGGAGACTCTAAAACGAGCCACTTCCAAATCTCATCCAGTTTCTGGACCTGGATGGTCTTCTCCATTCACACTGTGCTAGAATGTTCTGATGCACTCACATTGTTCAAGATGTTGATCTGAAGTTTCTCCTTCATGCGGTTCAAAAACGTTGTCACCCTGTTCTATACATTTCTCATCAATGTACACTGTTGATCTCCCCCTTTCAAACCTTTCTAGAATGCTCTCGATTGACTGTGTTCTAGAGCGTTCTCCTCCATTCACGCTGATTGTTCATCATTCCTTATTCATGCCCTTATAAAGCTCTCTATTCCTCTATTCATGCTGTCCTAGATTGTCTTCTTCCATTCACACTGGATCATTTGGTTTGGTGTTTGGGGCTGTTTTTTTTTTTTAGGACAACATGATTTACTGCCTCATGAAACCTCATTATTTATCATGATTCTGTTCGATTTCATTATTTGGGTGCGATTCAGAGATAATAAATACACTGAGCACTTAAAGATGACAATTTGAAGCAAGATACTATTTACCCATCAGCAGAATAAAGATAAACAATAGTTTTTTGGGGGGGATATTTATGTCTCTTGAGAACCAGATATAAGAAGAGAAGACTTAAAAAAATATATATATTATTATTATTATTATTATTATTTTATTATTATCATCATCATCATTATTATTATTATTATAACAACAACAACAATAATAATAATAATTATTATTATTAATAGTAGTAATAATAATAATAATAATAATAATAATAATAATAATTTTTAATTTAATAATTTTATTATTAATATTATTATTATTATAATCATCACAGTCAAACATAATTTGTCATTCCATAGTCGATGCAACTGAATTGCCACCTTAAGATGGATGCATCCTGGTGTTTTTTGCTACGCTCTCGCTCTCGCTTCCTCTCTTTCTCTCTCTTTTTCACACTGTCTTGCTGTAGCCCTCGCTCTTGCTCCCACATTGTCCTGAGGCAGGCGCTGATATTAAAAAGCGTTTAAGAGTTCTGGCTGTTACAGTGTGAAGTGCTGGGTCATAAAGAGCAAACAGGAGCAATAGGCCTCAGTTCCCCAAACACACGGCTGAACACACACATGCGCTTCAGCGACCGTGTTTCTCCCTGAGGCGCTCACTGTGCAGGGAGATTGACCTCCCGTGAGGGGCCACGTTCACAAACAGCAGCTCACTGTGCACAGCACGTATGACTCGCACCAGCACTGAATGCACAGTGCCAACCTCATGATCACAAAAGGTGTGTAGATGCATAAACTCAGCGGACGGAATACAACGCACACCTTGCGGCCTTTAAAGGAACAGTATGTAAAAGCAGTATTGTGTTTAAAGCAGTATTATACAGCACATGTAATATTGTGATGAAGGAATGTCTAGTAAAGTTAGCCTGCTAACCAGCTAGCCTGTCCTGTCTGGTGAAACCACTTTGTACCTTGAGGTGACATGGTCATCGTAGTATTGAGTTACATCAGTCCAACATGAGAGGCTGAAGTAGCACTGTGCTGACAGTGTATTATAACCTCTTGTCAATCACGGTGAAGGTCCTGCTCCCAGTTTGATTGTTTGAGAACAGGTAGCCAATAAAAGGGACAGAAAATGCAACAATAGCAAAAGCAAAATAAAAGTCAACAATGGCATTGCTTTTCATCATTGACAGGAGACGTTTGACAGGAGATGAGTTTGATTCAGCAGCAGTTCTTTTGAACTGGTAAAAACTGAAGGGGGAGAAGAAGGAACTGCCTTTTCTGGTAATATTGGAGTATGAACACAACAAAAGCATTGTTCTACAGATTGCGTCATTTTACAGATTGCTCCTTTAAGTTATCAATAAATTTTTCCCTATTCTGAGTATGATCCATAGACAGAGACAGATTTGGTGTCTTAAGGTTTGCTTCTGGACTTTTTGCTGTGGAGCTATAATGCTAATGTACCTAACAGGCCAACATTGGTGGCCAACTTTAATGGGTTGGGGCAAGCCTGTATAGGGTTAGGATAGGATTACAATATTTTCTAAGGCAGTATTGTATGGATACTTGGATGCCATGTACCAATGCATTATTATATCAATAGAAATTAAAGATTTTTATGACCTTTAATGCAATTAAAAATGACTGAAGTAGGTAAACAGACAGAAAACAGTATATTATTAGATATCAATGCAGTAATATAATAATATAATATCATGTCTTGAGTTTTGTAGTAAATTCAGAACTTGGACTCGGATTGGAGTCTTGGACTACATGGCGTTCTGAATGGAGATTCTTCATTGAAAGGGAAATATAATCCAGGACTGGGTTGGCTTCATTAGGTTTGCATGGCATCTGCAGGTTAATATAATCAAATCCCCTGCAGTATCGCTAACAACATTACACCCATAATTAGCATTGTGCTAACTGCATGCCTACATCTCAGGCACTTGTTTCAAACCACGTCCAGTTGTTCTGTCATCTCAGACTTGCTTAATGTGTTAATGCTGTAAGAGCAGACGTAGGGTTTATTGTAGCAGACATTTTTAGGCCTGAATTTTCTGTACTTTAGTCTGTGTGAACAGATCACAGTGCTAAGTGATGGAACACGTAAGCCAGCCGACTACTTTTGATGTTCAGGGGGAAATTGTGTAAAGTGGCTTTTTCACCAGTCTGTTCCACCAAACTGCGAGTGTAATGCACCGGCTCTGAGTGAATTTAGCCTTTGCTGTAATAGGATGTTTAGCAACGAATTGCTCAGCACACCGCAGTGCAGAGGCGAGGCAAGAGCTGTTATTCTGGAATGCCATATAATAGTCAAGATAACCGAGACGGAATTAGATCCATGATAAGTCAGGCTGCCTTAGTCGCCTCCGTTAAAAAAATGTTTAGTGTTGTAGACCAGGTTTGAGTGGGATGGAGCTTCAGGCACAGAGAGGCGAGTTCGGCCGGCTACCATGACAGCACTCATGGAAGTTATGTATTATTAATATCCAGCCTTTTCTGGTGTTATTTTTATCTGTTTCACTTTTAACCATTCTTCAAAGGGACCCCTCTACCTCTCTCTCGCGCTCTCTTATTCTCTTTTATTGGCTCATAGTCTCTCTCCCTCTCTCTCTCCCTCTCTCTCTCCCCCTCTCTCTCTCTCTCTCCGTGAATGACAGCAGTCTTTGAGTAAAGGTTGTTTTTGAAGTAGATGCAGAGTCCACCTGTATTAAATCTGCCTTCCGGAATGGAAATGTCTGCACTTCCCCAATCAAAGCTCTGCGCTCCTAATTAGAGCAGAGATGGAAGCGGGTTTGATTCGGACTAGAAACTGCGAGCGTATTTTTATCAGAAGGATTTGATTTAAATTGTCTGAGTGACTGTCGCTGCTGCTTTAACGTATGCCCTGCTGTTCAAGTACAAGCACTCAGAGTATGTGTGGGTGAGGGACAGGCAGTGCAGGGCTAAAGAGGAGAGTGCTCTACAGAGAGAATGAAAAGAAATGAACAAATGGGGAACCTGAAGGGATGACACAGGCCCTCGAACGGGCCCCGATTGAGTGTGTGTGTGTGTGTGTGTGTGTGTGTTGTCAGCAGGGTGTGGGTTGGAGAGCTGTTCTGTCCTGTCTGGACTTAACTGAATAGGAACGCGACACTTATTGCCCAGACTACATGTGTCATTTTATTATTGTGCTCGTCTTTTTCACTCCCTCTCTCCCTCTCTCTCTCTCTCGCTCTTTGTATATCTTTCATTGCCCATGTTTTACCTCTCTTATGCTGTTCCAATTTTTTCATATAGCAGTTACATCTAATGGTACAGTCTGTCTGTTTTTTTTTCCGACTGTAACTGTATCCTTTCTCTGAGCACTAGTTGCAGAGTGCCGGTCTGCTTTAAAGGTGCCATATAATGCATCTATTCCTCATTTTAAATTGTTCTCTGGTGTCTGCATAGAAGTTGTGTGACTTTGGCCAGGGTGAAAAATGACCAGATGTGGTTTTACACACCCATTTACAACCCAGTGATTTGGGCCTAGACTGAAATGAGCTATTGTGGGAAGGATCATGAATAATCTGACGAGCTACCTGTACTACCCGCTTTCAGCAGAAATCAAATTGAAGCTGTTACTCACTTTTAGTTTAAGATGGTCGGACTGGATAAAAGCACACAGCATGGCTGCTATATACAGGGTGCTGTTTGGGTTGTGATGTTGGTTAAGGTGGACAGCTCCTCTCTTTTCCTCTTTTCGCTGAGCAAATCTGTGTAAATGTTTGGGAAACTGTCCAGCGTGAAATGTGCGGTGCTGAGGCTGAACTGAATTATAGTTGTTCAGGATCTTGGTAAAGATGTTGGGATGCTTCCTATTTGGGAGCTTATTCTGGGAATATACTGTTCCACCTTAAATAAGATTGGCCAAATTCTGTGTGAAATCAGACCTACATCAAATGTTGTAGTCCCTAAGAAAGGTTTCCTGGAAAGTGGAGCAACTGAACAAGCTGGAAATGGCTAGGAATGAGCAGAATTGAGTTCAGCAAACAAGATGGGGTGTGAAATGCTTTTTCAGGTTCACTGTAACAAAACAGACTGACTGGAACCAAACCACATTGCAGGTTCATCTGGCAAGTATTGAAAAAGCTTAATCTGTTATTGTGACAGTTTTATGGCTCTATTAAGCAAAAGGCTGGTACTTTTTTGACAGAAGGTAATGAGAAAAATCGATAGATTTTTGGGTTATAATTCTTTATTTTGCAGAAGGGATGCATAACAGCAATAGGGCGCTCAGTTGCGTGTTGTCATGAATAATATCACGGTTGTTTCCCACCTACAGCTTATGCCTGAAACCAAATCACAGCCGTGATTTGTGATATTCACACTTGCTCACATGTTCTGTTGCTTAATTATACCATTTCTTCCTAAGCTTCCTCCCAGGCTCGTTTGGGGGTCCCAAAGTGACATCCTATCCCACACCACCCACGTGCAAGCAAAGAACAAGAATGAGTGTATAAAAATCTCTGGCCTCAGTGTTCTTTCTTTGACAAGTTACATTAAGAGATATATACTAGTGGAGCTCCTCAAAGCCCCTCAGGTGTTCCACATTTTCCGTTATCTATTTGGACGGTCTGGGCCTTAAGGACTGGTTTGGGTTACCAACAGAATAAACCGTTGTAGTGAGAAACATATACTTCCTGCCTTTTTAAATGATGGTCATGCGTTTTTGCTAAATGCTGTTAACCACAGTGTCGCCATGTTATGCCATAATCCGCACTGGCTGACCATGCAAAGCTCTGTCCTCGTAGTAAAACGCGGCAGGTGTTTTGGTGTAGGTCAGCTTTGCCGTAAGTTAAGGAGAAGTAGGACCCCCATTACCTAAAGCTATGAGCTAAAGCTAATCAACCCTGAGATGATTTGTCTGCTGGTTTTTGGTGGAACATGGGGTGAAGCTGGGTGCTCTCTGAGTTACAGGTGTTGTTTATCAGGAAGTGGATATTTGATGTTATCGTCAGAATGAGCGCAGCTCTTAGCAGAATAAGTACAAGGTGCTAGGCCGCTGTCTCGGTTTCACATGCTACCACTCTCACAACGCCCCCCACCTTCTCTCTTTGTGTCTGTCTCTCTCTCTCTCTCTTTTTCTTTCTCTCTCTCTCTTTCTCTTTCTCTCTCTCTCTGTACCTCTCTCTCTCTCTCTCTCTCTCTCTCTCTCTCTCTCTCTCTCTCTCTCTCTCTCTCTCTCTCTCTGTACCTCTCTCTCTCTCTCTCTCTCTCTGTACCTCTCTGTACCTCTCTCTACCCCCCACCTTCTCTCTTTGTGTGTCTCTCTCTCTCTCTACCTACACGATAAGTCTTTTATATGGTGTGCGGCGTTCTCCTCCTGCAGTGTGTAGTGAAGTGAATAATTCAGAAGCTTTACTCCGGTGTGGAATGCTGCTAGCTAACCCTGGCTCTTGGTACAACACAGACCTACAGAAATGGGAGTGTGGGAGCGATCTCCAGCAGGTTCCAGCACACACCACATGGCTGCGAAAGTTGGGAAAATGAGTGAAGTAACAATTACGTGGATTTCTGTAGTTTTAGTCCTGTTATCTAGTTGCTGATGCTATATTTAAAGGGCCCATATCCTACATTCTCCCCCCAACTTAATCTTTTCTCTCTCAACAGTTTTTTTTTAGGCCCATTTTCATAATCTTTCTTCATATTTTAAAATTAAACAGCCAGTGGCTTAAAAACAATAATTCACGAGAAATCTCTTTCAGTTAAAAATGTTAGAAATGTTATTATGTTTATTGGCCGAGGACACGTTAGATAATATCTTAAAAGTTATGTCTTGTAATTTATAACATTAACATAAGTAACATGACCACACACACACACACACACACACACACAGACCGTATCTATAGATGTGTGCTTATGTGTAGATAGAAATGTGTATATATATATATGTGTGTGTGTGTGTGTGTGTGTGTGTGTGTGTGTGTGTACACTTACATTTGTGACAAAAGCTCTAGTTTCAGTATATATGGCCTGGGAAGTTAATGGTATGTCTTGCATATTACATCACTCTTCTTTTGAAAAAAGAGAAGGATATTGGCCCTTTAAGTGGGATCTCTGAGTGGTACTTGCAGGATTTCCGCCTGTGCTTTGGTGATTTCTGTAAAAATCCGCTCAGTTAACTCGATGAGGTCATCGGTTGCCAGGGTGCGGACCTTGTTAGGCAGGGTATTTAGGCAGAGGTCGGAGGTTACCGTTTTGGCTCTGACTGATGAAACACACACGCATGGGTGTGCACACACGCTCACGCTTTCCTTCAGCTTTGTGTGCCATACACGTGTGAGTAATCAGCGTCGATCCCGGCTTAGCTGTTGATGCGTGCGCAGTCCCTAAGTGGGAGTGGAGTGAGTGTGTCTGTTTGAGCTCCAGATGCCTTTTCTTTGCATTTATTTAGTCATGTTTTATTTTTTTTTTTCTCCTCAGAGTAGCTGGCACGTTTTTTCTTTTTTTCGTTTCTGCAGTGTGCTTCAGGCTTGCCCACTCACATGCGGGGTTGGGTGTGTAGGAGGATAAAGTGTGAATGTGCAGGGGGCCATATGAGGACAATAATTCTTTTATCCGGGGGAAAAAAAATCTCGTTTATTCTCTCATGTCTCCTGTCTCGTAGATAACGTTCCTTTTTTTTGCAGAGTGTCAAAGTCAATCTGACTCTCAAATCAAATTCCAGCATCTCACTTTCAGTAAAGACACTGCAACCCTGTTGCCCTAATCCTGTGTAATCTGAAGGGCTGTTGAGTTTATGGTGGTTTAATCTGAAATTCTTCCTTCACAGACGTCTTTAAAGTTGTTTAGGCCCGGCCTGCAGCCAGCTGGTCTTGGAGAGAGATTTGTAGAGGATCAGAGAAATTCTCACACCAAGAAGTACTAGCTGGATGTGCAGAGCGGTTTTGCTAGTTTTAGGCACTGCAAAGAGAATCCCAGCATACGCAAATCCCACAGGAATGCATGAGCACCCACGCCAGCGCTTCCAGGCCCTACCCCCCATCTGTTGTGCCTTTGACCCTTTCAGGCCCACAGCCTCATCCATCTATCTGTCTTTCAGCCTCTCTCTCTGTCTGTGCCTTTGTTCTCTGCTCCTTTGTGTTCGTAACTGGTCTAAAGGGTCAGTGACGACGAGGCTTGCCTTCATTGTAAACGGCTGGTGAAATGTAGCAGGCTTTTTAGTGCGGGTTGGCCTTTGGCATACGTTAAAGAGAACCCCATTATTCAAAGCTATGTGCTAAAGCTAATCAGTGTAGAGGCCAGGCTTGTATTGGGGTTTTGGCTGGGAGGGTTAACTTATTTAGCAATGCTAAGTGCTACTTGTCTTCTAATCATTCCTAATGATTAAGGAGCTTTTATCAGAGGTCATGCTAGTTGTGATTTTGTATGGTGAGCTTGAAGAAATGACCCTCTTGTTTTGAAGGCCTAATTAGGCTTGCTGTATATGTTCTAAGCTGGCGGTTCTGGAGTAAACCCTTCCCTGCACAGTCGAGTGATTTCCCTGCTCCAACACACCTACTTCAACTTGGCCTACTTCAAAGGGCTTGTTAGGTAGCTGATTAGTCTGGTCAGGGACTTTAGAGCAGGGAAAACACCAAAACATGCAGGGCAGGACTGGTGCACAGTATCGACCACATGACGTATTGTGCGTATGGTGTTGTGGATTGTGATGTGCCGTGCAGTATCTTTAAACCATACTGGTGAACCAAAAAAGTGGACATCAAAACTGAGAAATGTAACCATTGCTACATCTGTTGGAAACATGCTTACTCTGCCCTGGCAGTTCTCTTCTGATGCTGCATTTTAATGGTGGGAGGAGCTTTTAAAATACTACCAATACAGCTTTATTCAGATAGCAAGGATTGTTCTATTAGCCAAATATTGCTATTTTAATTTATAAGCACTGCTTTAGGATAGAGCTGGGTGGTATGACTGTGATGAACTCAAACTGCCTGCAGATGAGTTAGACTAGTGGTGCACACTCCTGGACCTGGGGATCTACCATCCTGCAAAGTTTACCTTCAACCCTGATCTAACGCAGCTGATCTAGGCAGTGAATGCCTTCAGGACCACCTAAAATGGACCACCTTAAAAGAGAGCCAGGTGTGTTGGATCTAAAATCTTAAGGCTAGTAGATCTCCACTACAAGATTTGAGCCCCTTTGAGTTAGGCCAATCCAATCCAACCAAATCTTCATGTGTTGTGACATCACAGTCACGATTGACTGCAGCCCAGCACACAGCATTCAGAGGTTGAGCCTCAAGCCAGAAAAGGTGGAAATTCTGGTCATTTTGAGGCCTGAACTTAATTCAAAGAAAATAGTTGCAGTTCTAATGTTTTTTTCCCCCAAAACTTTTCAGCCCTGCTCATTGAAAACCTGAAATCGTGACCTGTATTGTGCATTCCGAATCCTGTTTAAGTATCCTGATCCATTATTTTTTGCCGTATCGGTCAGCCCTACTGCAGGATCAGGGTTGTCTTTGTGTATGACTGCCTAAACTACTGTATTTGGCAAAAGGCAGAGACCATCCTCGTCCTTCATTCTGTTTAATTTCCAGACAAGTAAATTTATTTTTCAGAAGCGATTTGTTAGCCAATTAGATGCGAGATAATCCATTTGAATAAGGAGTGGAACGGTGAAAGGAAAATACTGTGGAGAGAAAAAGAAGTAAAGTCTCCCTCCCTGTAATTCCTTTTTTTTTTTTTAAATAAGGCAAGTGGTGGGCACATTAATGCTTAGTGGAGTGGTGGGTGTAGGACCTGGGATATACCAGATTTAAAAATTTACTTAAACTACGTCAAAGTCATAGTTACAACCACAAAATTTGTGCTTGTAGATGATACACGAGTATAAGATGTGATGTGTAATGCGACCTTTAACCTTTTGCAAACTCGCAGTCAGTGTGGGAAAAATATACACCTAAAGCACTTCTATTAGATCTCATTGCTGTGCTCTGTTCTCCGGACCTCCGTGCTTTCCTTTTCCGTGTGGTGGGCGTATTCACAAACAAGCACCCGGACATAGTAAAGTCATATTTACTAGTTAACCATCTGGTGAATACAACCTTCAGATGAGCCCCCGAACGCAGCATTAGTGCCGAAACATCCAGTACTGTGTTTGGTTTAGTAATATTCTGTTTAATATGTTGTTGTGCTTAATGGCCGTTTTGACTGGAAATGAAATGAATGTAGGGAGCTGTGTGTTTTAAAACCGCGCGTAAAACTGAGACTCTTTTTTTTCCCTGCCGCTTTGCACTCTCAAGCACATTCACATTGGTGTTTCTCCACAGAAACACGACTCCAACTCCACACGCTGCGTATCTACCATGTTAAGTAGAAACACACATGTGCGCATGGCCATAGCACGAGCTGGAGCCTCATCAGAGCCGAGGGGATGTAATGTGCAGAGCAGACGTGGACTGGCCCCGTGCTGTGTATTTGTGGGCCAGCAGGCTTTCCTCCGGCCACCAGCTTTCACGCGCTCCAGTGCTTGCCCCCCTGGCTAGCTGTGGTAGGCCGCAGGGGGAATAATTACCACAGCCAGACAACGCCGCTACGCCATGTGTGTGTTTTTTGGGACGGGGGGGAGGGGTGTTTTTATGTGTCGGAGGTTAAGTCATCCCCTACTTGAAATTCCTCCCCTACTGTGACAATCAAAAAAGTTTAAAGGACATTAATGACTAATTAAATTCTAATGGGCGCACTGTGCTTTTCGGTGCAGGGCAATTTTGCTGATTGTACATGAACAA
The DNA here is from genome assembly GCA_024036415.1 of Prochilodus magdalenae. Lineage (NCBI taxonomy): Eukaryota > Metazoa > Chordata > Actinopteri > Characiformes > Prochilodontidae > Prochilodus > Prochilodus magdalenae. Next base: position 564,356 of record JAMWET010005322.1, on the reverse strand, counting down.
GAATTAAAGCTTTGGCACCTTAAACAGCATTACAACTGCTATGGCAGGCTTGGGTGTCCTTTCTGCAGTGTCTACTATGGGGGGAAGGGGGGGGCGGTCTCACTTTGTCTTGTCGCCTTCTTTATGGCCCTGAGTGCACACTTTGACCTGTTAAATCCCCCCCCTATTGTTCTCAATAGGTTAATCCACTTTTGCAGTCTGATATACAGGTCAAGACTGTACCATTCCTGGAAAGAGAGTGCACTGGCAATGATGGAGAGTGGGTTTTTATGAAGATGGGATTAGATTGGAGAGGACACGCGATCGGAGTGCAGCCGAAGGAAATGGTGCACTCTTATTTAGGATAGCACCAGTGGCTGTTTCTGCAGGCCTGCAGTGGCGCTGAATGTTTCAGACTTGTCGTCTGCGATTAATGTGGTTTGTTAAGCATTTCCAACTCCTGCCGAGAGGGCTTTGTTTATCCAAATGTGTTCTTAGATTCATTTGATGTTGCGTTTGATATAGCGTTTGTCGGGTTTGCCGTCATCGTGCTCATAAAAGGACGAGATGCAAACAGCAGACGCGATTCTTATCAGTCAATGAAGAGCTGGATGCAGTCTTTTCATTATTTGTGGTCTTGGCTGAGGAAATTAATTTATGATGCTGATACCAGTCTTAAATTAGATTAGGGTTATTAAAGTTAACACTCCAGTAGCTTTGAAGCTCATAAGGTTCTTAGTGCCCATTTGGAAAAGACAGAATGATTAAATACAGTGGATGATAAATGTTAGTTTACCATTGTTAAGATCAGTACTGAAATGTACTGCAGGTTCACGCTAGGTTCTCACCTGCCAACGTCATGTTGTTCGAGTATTTGGCTATCAAGCACTGACATGTCTGACAAACATCGGCTCATTCATGAGTGATGACATGTATTTGGTTATGCACATGATTGGCCAATGACATGTTTGCGTGGTGACATCCCTATTTGTTTCTTCTTTGTCATCCACTAGGTTGTCACCCTTCACTTGGAATGTTGTGTATCTAGTTGGACACACCAATGTGTGGTTGTTCCACATCAGTGTATCGTTAAGGTCCTTACCTCTCTCTGTCCTGCTGTCTTCCTTTTACAGCCTATTACACTGTAATATGACATATTAGAGGTGGGGAATATAGCAATGATGCAGTATGGCAGTACTCCTGGGAACGTTCAGTGTACACAGTGTATCATATTTCTTTTTATCAGATCTGATTAGTTGGAAACCGAGAAATCAGAACCAGAAGTTCAAGATGGGGGGGGGAAATACTATTAAATCTTTAAATCTTTTACTCCGGGACTAATTTTGCTCTTGGTATCCCATGTATAGTCAGAAAATTGTACTTCATGGTAAAATAATTTACCACAACAGTGGATATCTATATCCATTTGTGGTGTGTATGTGTGGAACGTCTGAATGATGTATTACATTTAAATTGAGTTCACGGTTCCTCGCTCAGTGGACATCAAAAATGGCCTTTAGTAAAAGGATTTTGTCTAATTTTAATAATAATAATAAATAAATCTAATAAATAAATCTAATAATAATAATAATAATAAACAAATAAAATACTACTACTAATAATAATAAATCAAATATTGTGCTTGGTTTATACATCACATCTGAGTGGCATTGGGTGCCATGTGAGGCTAAATGTGTCTTTAACAGTCAGTGTTCACTTTTAACAGTCAGGCAAGTTTTGTTGCTTTGATGTTTTCACCACCCTTCAGCCCCCACCGCCTCACTCTCGGGTTAGTGGATGAACTGGTCTGGCCAGTCACAGTGAAGCAGAGAACTAGGCTAATCCGTTCAGTCACTGGCGGCAACACACACATTATGCACTTGCACAACGTCCAGCGTGAGAGAAGTAGGTTAAAGCTTCAGGTCTGTTCCAGTACATGTACTTCAGCTACCTAGCAGGTGCGAGTTTCTGATAGGAGTATCCGGTTCTTATTTGAGCACCCAGTTCATAAATACCAAAGGACTCAATACCAAAACAACAACAGAACAAACAGGCTTAAAATAACACAGGTATGTCCACTTACTGGTGCTACACAAGAATATAGCAGTGCACACCTGAACATGTTGAAACCGTTGAGGGACACGGGTAGGTTTTCGCTTTAGCTGAACATTTTTTCTACACAGTGGTCAATGTGCCCACATGCTATTTGACAGAGAAAGATCTTTTCATTGTTTGTTGACCTAGCCACATCCATGCTATCTATGCCATCTCTGCACTCGTGTTCCACAATAGTAAAGCAGTACATGCTTTCTCACAAACATGAGCGAAATCCCGCCTGTCTGTCTAAGCAACAAGCAAGAAACGCTGGATTGGATATAGGAGGGGAAAAATGGATCTGGTCCAGTTCTTTAACAAATCCAGCCTGGAATCCTAAAATAGCACACTCAAACATTGTGTGATATGATGTTATCTATCCTTTCTTACTGTGGGCTAGGAGAGTGTTTGAGTAGTTACGTTGGCTGGGCATTACCTGTTCCTGTGTAGTCTGTGTAAGCTGTTACTGTGTATTGTCTGTTGATTTTCATGTACATTACCTGTATATTCCATATAATCCTAGAGAGACACCATTTAACCGGAATCAAATTCCTTGTGTGTCAGCATACTTGGTCAATAAATCTGATTCTAAATCTGACTGTACTTTAAACAGGAAGGCTTCTCTTATCACATCAAGTGAGGTGTTAAAAAAAAAAAAAAGGGCAGTATTACAGTTTTTGTTGTTGTTGTGATAATTTATCTTATTGTACAGAATGCCCGAGCACTGATCAAGTGACCGTTTATGTGGAATTAGTGCACAGCATGTACAAATATCAAATAAAATTGTTTTTGATAGTTTAAATGTACCTCTGTTTGTTTTTTTTGTTTTTTTTGTATTATATTTTGCTGCTTACTGTACCAGAGAAAAAATGGTATCAATGCCATCTCTAGTATCAAGGCCATTATCTGTTAAAGGTGGGAGATGGACTGAAAGACCTGAATTCAGCATTTGACCCTGCAAATTAGGATTCATTCATGAAGAGTTAGCCCTATACCTACGGTGTTATGCTTCTACAGTAACCAGGCACGTTAGTAATCCAGTGCCGTGTTTGATATGCCTCTGTGGTCATGGTAGCTACGGTGAAGCAGGAAGTAGGGTAGTTGTCTTTGGGATGTGCCGTTTCCTGGATGCCCCCCTTAGTAGCAGTCTGAACCTGACGTTAGCGGGTGTGTCTTGTTAGGTTTGGACAAACAGTGTCTGTGTGTGTCTGTCTGTGTCTGTGTGAGCTAAGTGGTGTATCTCTCTCTCTCAGGCCTTAGGCAGTGCATGTCTTGCCCTGAGGAATTAGAAATGTGGACTTTGGCTGCTGTGCTGATATGTAAAGAGAACAGAGCAGGAGACTGGCCCGGATTCACTGTCTTTAATGGCTTCGCTCGGATGTGCAGAATTCTGCTGCTCTGTTTGGAGCACGGATGGTGAGGAATTTACCAAAGCTACGCCCTCGCTGCTTCTGCCAGAGGAGAGAGAGGGGGAGAAAGAATGGCGAATAGATGAGGAGGGGTCAGGAGCGGCTGTGTGCGCGTTTTGTTTCTAAACATGTGCTTTCTGTGCGTATAGGCTGCAGTGAAAGATAGTGGAGATGAGTGATGGAGAGAGAGAGAGACAGAGGGAGAGAACGAGTGATTGATTGAGCTGACTCAGACTTAAATTAAACTCTTTCTGTCTCACAGTCGTGTACACACACACACACACACACACACACACACACACACACACACACACACACACACACACACACACACACACACTCTCTGCACTCTCATCTCTGTGACTTTATGGCCTTCTGGAAGCCAAACAGATGTTTTGGGTTTACCTCCCTCTTTCTTTCTCTTCATCTCTTTCTGTTGTAGTCTTGTTGTTTTTCCATTCTCGCTCTCTCACTCTCTCGCTCTCTCCCTCTCTCTCACTCTCTCCCTCTCCCTCTCTCTTTCTTTCATCTCCTTGTTACTGTCTTTTTTTTTTTTTTGTCCCTCTCTTTCTCCTTCACTCTATGCTCTTTTCCTCTCTCACTCACTCTCGGTAACTCCCTCTTTTTCTTTCTTTTGTCTTTCAGAGCAAACCATACTCTGTTGTGTGTTTATCTGGTTTCTTCTCTCTCTTTCTCCGTTTTCCCTCTTTTTTTAGCAGAATGTAAAAGCTTCATTCAGAGCCACATTGGCTGATGAAGAGCTCCACAATGCCCTTTATCTTGAGTGTAGGGCAGTCTGTAAGCAGCCGGACAGTGATACTATTTGTTGTTTTGGCTCTGTACTCCAGTACACTGCCTTTGAAATGAAATGCTGACAGATGAGGTCAAGGTGCAGAATGCAAGATTCAGTTTAAGGCCATTTATACTTGCATATTTAATGAACCAAACTGCTTATATTCGACGAATGCTGCACAAACTGAGATCGGCAGGCCAGTTTTTAAGGGTGTGGAATTAGCCAAGCAAATTGCAATAAGTGCATCTTTATACTTCAGCGGATAACTGCTTTAAAAATGCTGGCGTTGGACAGATGTTTAGAATAGACAGGTACCTCAGACTAATATTTGATGGGTTTATTGCAGTCCAGAAAAGCAGATGTTTAGGCAACGCTGGGAATCTGTGAGAATGTTTTTCATTACATTTGCTGTGCTTTCTGTACACTCCACAAATACATGCTGTGCTTTCTGTAATGGGAATTAAGGTAGATGCATTCTGAACTGGTGTTGATAAATTTGACATTGGCACCCATACCAGTGCATTCTTAGAAATAGTTGAGTATATATGAGCCCAAATGCAGATGGAAATGGCCTTGAATTGAAGCTGCTGTTCTGCACTGTAAGCTCACCAACCTCGTTTCATTTTAGATCTAATGTGCTGGAGTACAGAACCGAAAACATCGCCCTTCCCTATACTGGATGTGTGCATATTTCTCCACTCAGTCTTTCTTTCACGTTCATGCCAGCTCCTTGTTTAAACAGAGATGTGTTGCTATGGCTCCAGGGAGCTGGCCAATCAGAGCGCTAGCTGGAATTCACTGTTGGAGATTGCAGTGAGAAATCAGCTTTCTTGATTGCAACGCTGTCAATCATCCGACTGGTGGAAACATGCCGAGGACTCCAGTCTAGCTAGCCGAAATTTACTTCCTGTTTGAGTCTGATCTCGCCAGAACAAAACGCCTCTGTCAACAACCACTCCGCTATAACTTTCAAAGGAATTCAGTGAGAGGTATTGTATGTGTGTGTTTTGTCCTACGGGAAGCAACAGTAAGTCCTGCCTGTCAAGTTGACTCACAAATTACAGGTTATTGTCACACGCTCTGTTTTGGTGAATGTGTGTGTGTGTGTTTCTGGGTGTTGCAGTGGGTGATGTTGCCTTTTGGAATTCTACATATGTCATGCTCATTGCTGTATGCAGGGTTAGATGAAGTAATTAATATGTCCATCACATATACAGTATTTACCATTCATAAGGATACCTCCATCAACAGCCTGTTTTATTATCGTACCCTTGTGATCTGGGTTACAGGTTGCCCGTGTAATGCCAGCTTATTAGACACCTTATTTTACTTAACAAATTCGCGCACTTAACACGCTTCATAAAGTTATATTAGCACACTTTAGCCAGTGTAACAGCATGTATGACATCAGGTGGACCAGTTCAACCACAGCCTCCACACTATCATGGTTACGGTGTGTGAGCTGAACAAGCTGTGATTTTTGATTGTAGGGCTTTTCATGATCTTGAATTTCTACATAGAGAAGTAGAAGTAGAAGCCTGAATTGACCAAATTGGCTGAATAGTCTTCTTGCTTCCCACCTGTCTGTACTCTAATAAATTTCCCAACCATGGCAGCACCCAGATATACATCTACATCTACATCTATGGCATGTAGCTGACACTCTTATCCAGAGCAACTTACATTTACAGTATTTAGCTGACGCTCTTATCCAGAGTGACTTACATGGTTAATCATATTACAGGTAGGCCAGTGTAGTGTTAGGAGTCTTGCCCAAGGACTCTTATTGGTGTAGCACAGCCACCCAGACCAGGATTCGAACCCCAGTCTCCCACGTGAGGTGGTGGCTCCCTGACGGATAGTGGTGTTATCTGCTGAGCTACACCAACCACAAGGCTAAATACGACTTACAAGGTTAATCATATTACAGGTAGGCCAGTGTAGTGTTAGGAGTCTTGCCCAAGGACGGTTATTGGTTTAGCACAGCATAGTCACCCAGAACGGGAATTGAACCCCAGTCTCCCACATGGGACAGTAGCTTCCTGGTGAGTAGTGGTGTTACCCGTTGTGTCACACCAACCACTATACCACTGTCTGGATATTTGTTTGTTGGGTACATGTTTGGTTGTTAATTTTAGGATTTGAATATTCTTTTTTTATCAATAAGTAGATACGCAAAACATGTTATGTTCAGGGTTCCCAGGAAAGCACAAAGCATCATCTCCGAAGCATGTGGCCATAAACTCTTAGAGGCTAAAATGTGTTCAGAGAGTTGTGACCAGAGGCACTGGATGATGAGCAGTGTCGACTCCTGCCTGAATGTGCTGCGGTATATGCACACTAGCACACATCTACCCTGCTGTTTAACTTGGAAGTGCTATCATCAGCGTTTGTGTAATGTGTCTGTGGGTGAAGTAGGGTTAACTCCGTTTCCCCAGTGGCAGGTAAAGTGGCTCATATCTGGCGTAGCTCACTTCTCACCCACTAATCAGGACCATACTTCTCCCACTGCTCGGGAAGCTAACAGGCCGTGCACATGCATGCTGGCATGCCACTTACACTGCATACATTCAACACGCTCTCTCTCTTTTCATTTAAAAATACATTAGACAGAAGCAGCTTATGTTTCTAGTGTGTGGCAGCTACTGCTAGATGCTTCTGCTGTTTTAGCTATGTCTCACAAACGCTGGCAGAAACCACATAATCACGCCTATTAAAGCGGAATGCCGGCCCCAAGCTGAAGTTTAATGTGTTTTGTCGTGTTATGCAGTATTCTGTTCTGGGGCAGTGTCCCCATGCCTCGTCAGTTTGACAGAATCCCTGATTATCCTTTTTGGTTTTTTTGTGTTTTTATTTATCATTCTCTCAGGACCCAGCATGCATTATGCGAATGCTTCACACAGCCATCGGGAATACCTGTGGTGTCAGCCAAATCGGACTTTTAGCCTCTTGTCACTGATTTATAGGCTAATAAATACGCTCAATCTAGCATTTGTATAACTCCTACATTCTCTCCTACAACTCAAAGCCACATTTTTATATCCTTTGTAGTCATAACAAAGAAGCCCAGCTGAGGTAAGGTATTTGGATAGCTCTGGTAGCTATGCTAACTTTAGCTTTTGACTTCCTCTCCTAAAGTCCGTATAGGAAGGTCTACTTGTATGCCGGCCATCTTTGTCATGCCACTGGGCACTTATTTCCAGTCACCCCAGATAATGAGAATATATCGGTCTGCTGACTTGATAAGATTGGCACCCGGCTGACTGTTTGCCACTGCTGGTCCACAATCAGACCACCCAACAATATTACAGTGTGTACTAGGTGTATCTAATTTTCTTCTTAAATAGATTTAAAATGCACAGAGACTTTTATTTTGAACAGAAACATACATTACAAACGAGTGAGGGAAATAATTGAATGACAGTCCCAGATATTAAATTTAATTTTCTCTAATGCTTTGCTTAACCCCCACCTGGAAAATGCTGAGCAAACACCAGTAGAGTTTTGCGGTTAGCAGGAAAACAGCGGCCCGCTATCCTCCTGCGTGCTTTTAGGGATACAGAGCAAGATTCCCATCTATCTCTTTGGATGGGGAGAGACCAAAGTACTTAAGAGTGAAGGTCAAAGTGCCGTTTCAAAAACATCAGTGATAAAATCTGACCAAAAAGCTCATAAATGGTTGGTGTTTGGCTTAAAAACGCGCTTGTTTTGACTTGTTCTGCTTACTGTCTGCACAGTGAGACAGACGGCTTTACCTGCTCGCGCCACAGTAACGAACCTTAACTGTTGTGTCAGTGTTAAGTGTTTGTGTGTTACCAGCTCAGTCTCTGGTCCTCTTCATTGGAGACATTTATGACAGCTATACAGCTGCATTAATCTATTTGGCTTCTAATCAGTAATGTTAGAAGTTTGGCTTATTTCTGTGTGCGTCAGTGAAGGGGGAGAAATTTTTTTTTTTTTAAAGCATAGCATCACATACCATGCTCAAATTCACTCCAAAGAATCTGTAGGTTTTCACAAGCTTATCTATCCTTTTAAGACACATGATTCAAGAGTTTAAGCTAGGGAAAATAATTCACTTCGGAATCTATTGTTCTGTAAGCATGCTAGCTACATTGTCTTTGCCTGTAGCTCAGACTCAAGAAGCAAACTTTGGACCCCAAACTTGGCTTGGCTGATTGACTACATACATTTGGAGTAAAGTAGCAAACTGTGTGAAATGTGTTCTTCTGTAACAGAAGAGACGAAAGAGATGCAGAAAACAATTTAAACTTTCCCATCATTCATTCAAGAGTGATGTGCTCAATCCACCGCCATCATCATCCCCCTCTGTGAGCCAATCAGCACCTACTGGGGAAAAATGCCAAAGATCCTCCACTATTGAAAAATAGAACGGTTCTATCTGTCTGCGCATCTCTTCCTCGCTCTCGGACACACACGAGTTGTGAAAGGCAAAAATCTGCAATTCAATTAAGAGTTTAATTTGTGTTTAAGATGCAAATGTACCCTTTCTGATAATGAGAATGTTAAAGGGGGAAAAGAGACAGAGGGGGGATATTTGGTGTTAGCGCACTTACTCATTAGCTGAATGGAGCTGTGTCAATACACACACAGACACGCACAGGAAATTGAATTATCTGTCTGGAAAGGTCAGAAACAGAGTTTTAAGATTCGCACAAGAAGGAATTGGGGTGGCTGTTGCTTTTTGTCACACTGCTTTAGCCCAGCTCTCCAACAAACCCCACCCCCTCAACACACAGCCCACATTCCACATGTGCCCATCACCCTGTTCTCCGCTTACAAACACTCCCCAGATGAAATGTTGATGTGGGCCACATCTGGCAAAGATATGGCACTGCTGGCCCACTGTTGGCACTGGCAATCTCCCAATGGTGGCCCACACACTTAAAACATGCATTTGTCCCACTTGTCCCAAAAAATATCTGGTCCACTTCTGGCACAGATATGGCAGAGTGACCTACTTTTGGCTGAAGTGTGGCCCTAATCTGGTGCATATGTGGCCCACATATTGCAACCGGGAATGGTTTACCCAAGTGCCGTTAACCCATGTGACAAGTGGGCTAGATGAAAAGATTTAGGGTACACAGTGGGACCATGAGTGCTTTTTATCACAGTCTCCAAAACAATATGTGTCTGTGTGTGTCTGTCTCTCTGTGTGTGACTGTCTCTCTGTGTGTGACTGTCTCTCTGTGTGTGACTGTCTCTCTGTGTGTGACTGTCTCTCTGTGTGTGTCTGTCTCTGTGTCTGTCTCTGTGTCTGTCTCTGTGTCTGTCTCTGTGTCTGTCTCTGTGTCTGTGTGTGTGTGTCTTTGTGTGTCTTTGTGTGTCTCTGTGTCTGTCTCTGTGTCTGTCTCTGTGTCTGTCTCTGTGTCTGTCTCTGTGTGTCTCTGTGTCTGTCTGTGTGTCTCTGTGTCTGTGTGTGTGTCTGTGTGTCTCTGTGTCTGTGTGTGTGTCTGTGTGTCTCTGTGTCTGTGTGTGTGTCTGTGTGTCTCTGTGTCTGTGTGTGTCTCTGTGTGTGTATGTGTCTGTGTGTGTCTCTGTGTGTGTGTGTCTGTGTGTGTGTCTTTGTGTGTGTGTGTGTGTGTGTGTGTCTGTGTGTGTGTGGGTGTCTCTCTGTGTGTGTCTCTCTGTGTGTGTCTCTCTGTGTGTCTGTGTGTGTGTGTGTGTGTGTGTCTCTCTGTGTCTCACTGTGTGTCTCTCTGTGTCTCACTGTGTGACTCTCTGTGTCTCACTGTGTGACTCTCTGTGTCTCACTGTGTGACTCTCTGTGTCTCACTGTGTGACTCTCTGTGTCTCACTGTGTGACTCTCTGTGTCTCACTGTGTGTCTCACTGTGTGTCTCTCTGTCTGTCTCTCTGTGTGTATCTGTGTCTCTCTGTGTGTATCTGTGTCTCTCTGTGTGTATCTGTGTCTCTCTGTGTGTATCTGTCTCTCTGTGTGTGTCTGTGTCTCTCTGTGTGTGTCTGTGTCTCTCTGTGTGTGTCTGTCTCTCTGTGTGTGTCTGTGTCTCTCTGTGTGTGTCTGTGTCTCTGTGTGTGTCTGTGTCTCTCTGTGTGTGTCTGTGTCTCTCTGTGTGTGTCTGTGTCTCTCTGTGTGTGTCTGTGTCTCTCTGTGTGTGTCTGTGTCTCTCTGTGTGTGTCTGTGTCTCTCTGTGTGTGTCTGTGTCTCTCTGTGTGTGTCTGTGTCTCTCTGTGTGTGTCTGTGTCTCTCTGTGTGTATCTGTCTCTCTGTGTGTGTCTGTGTCTCTCTGTGTGTGTCTGTGTCTCTGTCTGTGTGTGTCTGTGTCTGTCTGTGTGTGTCTGTGTCTCTCTGTGTGTGTCTGTGTCTCTCTGTGTGTGTCTGTGTCTCTCTGTGTGTGTCTGTGTCTCTCTGTGTGTGTCTGTGTCTCTCTGTGTGTATCTGTCTCTCTGTGTGTGTATCTGTCTCTCTGTGTGTGTCTGTGTCTCTCTGTGTGTGTCTGTGTCTCTCTGTGTGTGTCTGTGTCTCTGTCTGTGTGTGTCTGTGTCTACATATATTATAACACTATGTGGGTGTAGTAGAAATGTACCCATATAATGGAAACCAGAGATAAAGGAGCTCAGTGTAGGTTCAGTGTAGTATGTCAAGATATTTTTACATCCAAATTACAATCTGTAATTTAGATAAAGAACCAAAAAGTCCCGTTACGGTGCTCTTTTCTCACACTCTGTTAGCAGGGGTTGGTAACGGGCATGCGAGTGGATGCGGTTGATGATTTGCTTAGTGTTTACAGTCAGTGAGATGGAACCATACTGTTCTGTGATGAGCAGTTTTATGTTTTTTCTTGTTTGAATGCTTCATTCAGTGCTTTCCCCCCATATCCCTCTTTCACTCGCCCCCCACCCCCCCTGCATTCTTGTCAGTCACCGTTACCTTTGGTGTTCTATCAGCCTCTCTGTTCTTATCTCTCCTCCGTTTCAGCTCATGTTTCTCTCTCTCTCTCTCTCTCACACTCACTCACACACACAGACTCTTACCCTTCTCTCAACACCCCACCCCCATCTGTTAGCTGAGGAGCGAAGACCCTGTTTGGTTTGGAGGCTGTAACATAGTAAATAACAATGTCTCTCTCCTTCTCCCTCTGTCTCACTCTCTCGTGCTCTCGTGCTCTTCCTCTCTCACTCACGTGCGCGTGCGCACACACAGGGTCAGGGATGCGTGTAGTGGTGTATGATATGCTTCACTGCGTATGTGTGCTGACTGGCCTTGGAACGCAGGAAGCAGAGAGAAGAAAGTGCATGCGCGAGTGTTTATTCACACAAGCTGCTCCTTCACTCACAGGCGTCCCATAGCTCTCCGCTCCGCTCTTCTCCTCCAGACTGTTAACCCACTGAACAGGGCCCTAGAGCCATCAGTGCAGTGTTAATGAAGCTATAAAGGGAGAGCGATCACTGTGGCTGTTTTGTAATGTCGCACCAAACCGAACTGTTCGCTTCACAGGGCCTTTCTAGTGCTGGGCACTATATTGGCTAAACTAATGTGGTGAGCTGCTGAGCTGGTCTACCCAGGTCCACCCTGATGTCAGCCGATCCAGTTTAGCCCAACACCGAAAGGCCCATACCCTGCATTTTTCTGGTCTATTTGTTTTTCTGAGTGAGGTTTGCATATTTTGTTCGTGAGAGTTGTGTGGATAGTATTTTATTAAAAACCGTTTCTCCTCAAGCCCTTAGAGTTAAACCGGATGTTCTTGTTGTGCCTTTAGGACTCATTTATGTGAAGGAGCTCGGCTGTGATTGGCTGCTCGGTCTCATGCCTCGTTTAAAAAGCAGTCCAGGCTGTAATGCTCCGTAAGTCTGGATGGCTGGGGCTAACCTGCTATAGGATCAATAGGCAGATATAAGCATTGGCTTTTTAATGACATCACAAAAACACTGAATTAATACGGGTCAGTGTAGCAGGCTTTTAAAAATAACTTTTAGAACCTTATGTTGAAGGGTAACTGTTGCAGACGCTGATGAGCCAATTAGCGTTTTGTGTTTGCATAATGTGCCTCATCTTAATGCTGGGAGTCTTGTTTAATAACTGGGTATCAGTGGCTGCAGTCATACGTAACATCCCTATATAAAATGATTTTGGATACATGCTTCTCTTTAGCTGACCTTTATCTGAACTGTACCTTGCCAGAAGGTTCTCCTTGAAATGAATTAGCCCAGGGGCCTTTACAGTCTTCCTATAACACAGTATTGGCTAGCTAGTGAATTGCTGCTGTCGGAGCTGGGCCTTGTCCAAAAGAGTCCTCTATTAAGCAAGTTCTCTCCTGCTGTTAACACAGCACTGATGTTCTGTCCTATGCTGCTTTATAGAAGTATGTCTGCTAATGTAACAGCACATCGGCAAGCAAAAGCATTTTGTCTGTGAGCTATGTGTAAGCTATGTAGGTGTCTCGTCATCTACCATGCCGGGCCCTACCAGCTCAGCAGCGGACCACCACGGCCACCCCACGGTATTCTGAAAATGACTATATGATATTGCACAGAAGGAAGTGTCAGATTGCAGTGCTATTGAGAAGGAAGGTTACCAGGAATGATAAATTATGATTTTTGATTGATAAGGGTAATACTTATTGAGCTACACATACATATGTAGTGCTATATAGTATTTAATTCTTAATAATTAATATTATTAATACCACACTCAGCATCCCTAAGATGGTGTTATTACTCTGTATTAATAAATGAGCTAAATTAGCCACCAGCAAAGTTGAGTGGACCTGTGTGTGTAAGGATAATGTTCGCTAGCAGCTCAACTCCAGGCTAGTTGATTAAAATGCATGTGATTAATAATCACTGTCTGAGATTATAGTGGTAATTACATTATTGTAACTCTTAAGTTTTTGCAGCTTCTGTATCTGTTCATATTGCTAGTTTGGAACAGTTGAGCCCATAGACGTTGTCAGCATGTGTGTGGCTTCCTCTGCTGAAGAGAATGCTGTTGCAGTATGTTCCGTATGGTCATTATTTTCCTGAAGCTGTGCTGAGCTTTTCACTGTGGAGGAGTGTTTGCAGAGAGCAGTGCTTAGGCATGATCACCTCCGAATGGAATGCACTGCCTGGGAGTTCAGGAAGTGAAGTTCACAGCCCAGGGAATTCTGGGTAGTTGAGTCTGATTGCTTGCAGTTGGGTGGTAGAGATTGGAACAGGGGGGTTGTTTCTGGGGGCCGTGTGTAATCTTGATGTATAAAATATTAACCTTCCGAGCTGCTTTTGCATACGAGGGTGAAGTGTGAACATCCTCTCTGACAGAATTGGAAAGCAGAGCTAAGAGCAGGAATGCAAATCTCTCCTGAATGTGTGTCTGTGTTTCTGACAGAGGCCCTGTTCCTAGTTATAAATGCAAATTAGTTAACTAAGTGTCGGCCAACAGTGATGTGGAGTGACCCAACTGTGAGTGTTGAGGAGGTCATTTGGAGTGTCTGTGTGAGAGGGTGGCTGGGTTGGTCCAGGCTCTGTAGATTGACCAAATTGACGGGACAGGCAGTGGAGCAGTGATAACAACAGCATAAATGCTGAGGTCACCCCTAAGATTGATTTTTTTTTTCTTTTCTTCTCTCTTTCTTTCTTTCTCTCTCGCTCTCTCTCTCTCGCTCTCGCTCTCTCTCTCTCTCGCTCTCTCTCTCTGTTGGTTGCTCTCTCTCTTTCTCTGCCTCTCTTGCTTGCTCTCTCTCTCTCTCTCTCTCTCTCTCTCTCTCTCTCTCTCTCTCGCTCGCTCTCTCTCTCTCTCTCTCTCTCTCTCTCTTGCTCGCTCGCTCTCTCTCTCTCTCGCTCGCTCTCTCTCTCTCTCTCTCTCTCTTGCTCGCTCGCTCTCTCTCTTGCTCGCTCGCTCTCTCTCTCTCTCTCTCTCTCTCTTGCTCGCTCGCTCTCTCTCTCTCTCTCTCTCTCTCTCTCTTGCTCGCTCGCTCTCTCTCTCTCTCTCTTGCTCGCTCTCTCTCTCTCTCTCTCTCTCTCTCTCTCTCTCTCTCTCTCTCTCTCTCTCTCTCTCTCTCTCACACACACACACACACACACACACACACACACACACACACACACACACATTCTGTAACTTGTCCATTTTGTTTTCCACTGTTTTTTTTTCTTTCTTTCTCTTTTTGCTTTCTTCCTCTCTCCCCTTTCTCTCTTCTTCTTTATTAGTATCTTTCTTTGTTTCTGTGCAGTAACACTTCATCCCATTTTTTTCTGTTCTCTTCTCTTCTCTTCTCTTCTCTTCTCTTCTCTTCTCTTCTCTTCTCTTCTCTTCTCTTCTCTTCTCTTCTCTTCTCTTTCTTACCATCTTTCTTTTGTTCCTTCTCTCTCTCTCGTTCAGAGAAACGAAGGCGTTGCAGTGGGGTGTGGTTTGTAGGTCTGTTTTGCTAGAAATGGAGTCATGTTTTGCTGCGTCTCAGTCCCTCAGGCCTTCTGACTCTTCTGGGCCTCTTCATAAAGGACAGTTTACAGTGTGCGGGCGAGGACAAAATTCAGGCTGAGCTTTTTTTTTTTTTTTTTTTCCTCCCCCCTTTTCTCTCCCTTTTTTATGTACGATGAATGGGAGCCTTGAGGATGATGCAGATGATATTTGGGTGAGATAATGATATTACACAGATCTGAGAAGGGAAAGGATGAATAGTGGGCTTTTTAAAGTCCAGCCTTTTGTGTCTGTGGAATTCATAAAGTCTGACCAGACGTAACGTATAACGCAGGCACACACATGCATACACAGACTCTGCAGAGACAATACGCGGGCTGTTCTTGTGGGCAGTTTATGCATGAACTTAGTATGCGTGGGTGTGTTTATGTATACAGTGGCTTTACAGATGCACGTGGTCATGATTGAGAAGACTTGCCTAAGTCTCCAACTATAGTCCATCTGAGTTAGTTCACACACGAGTTTACTCCTCTCTTTTTGCTGCTGCTGCACAAGTTTTCGTATGGTGCAGTGAAACAACAGAACCCTTCTTGTACTGTACTGTGTCTGTACTGTGTATGAATAAGTAAATGAGATTGAAGAACGTTGAAGAACGGTTACAGCCCTACTTGTTTGGCTATAGAGTTTATTGATCTGAAGATAGAGAACAGGAACTTGGGAGGTTGGGGGATTTCAGCCTCCCTGTAGGGGGAACAGAAGGTCGACACATTGAGTTTCTGTCACTCTCTGGGTCTAAAAAGGAGGGACATTATTTTTATTAGTAATTTATATTTTCTGCCTTTTTTGAAAATGTTAGAAGAACACATCCAGTGATTGTGAACTAAGGATAAGGAGGCTTGATATTTCTAAATCACTCTTTACTCAGTTCTTCCCTCATGTTTAGATAAAAAGCTGTTCTTGCTGTTAGCCCTCACTAAAAGAGAGGAACCGGCCTACACTAACGAAATCTCACATATGCAAGTGCTTTCAGTCAATTCCAGTTTAAATTTTCAGTTCAGTCACAAACACGCCCTACACCAATCAAGAATAGGACGGTCCCAAACTACATTTCAGGGCTCCAGAGTTTTAGCAGTAATCAATAATTAATATTTGAAGCTTCACCCTGGGGGGCAGGGACCTGGAAAATTGATTAGAAAGTCTGAGTGCAATGCCAATGTTGTCTGAATCTTCGGCTTAGCTGCTTTCCTTGCAAGATCCTGGGTCTACTGGCCTCTTGTAGTGGCGGGCTAGGGGGTAATAGCACAGTGCATGCACAGGTTAAACAGTGCTTCCCGACGGTGGTCTAACTCTGAAGGGCATACGTCATGGTTGTTTTTTTTTTTTAAAGAGAAGAAATGTTGGGATGTCTCGGGTTCATTCTAACAGGGACTTTTATGTTAAAGAGCCTGAATGCGAGTGGAGTGGTAGGTTTTCCAGAGGAGAGGAGATGGCTGTGTTGTAGCTGTTAGTGCTGGAGAGGCTATGCTTTCTTCTCTTTGCTCCCCTCGTAACCTTGAGGACTCTGAACATTACATTGTTTTGCAGTTTGCCTTTGTTGATGACCCACATCTTGAATATCAGTCCCCTAATTAAAAGTTACTCTTGCTATTACAGCTGTATGACGACAGCTGTTTACTGATATGAGGAATCTGTACTTTGTCAGTGCAACTATACTGTAAAATTGGGAAGTGATCATCTAGCTAAACCACAAAACCTTCCTGACTTACTACATGACCTGATCAAATTTCCAAATTCTGTACGTTTGTATGTTTATATGAGAAATACATTGTAACGTGTAAATTTCATGACTCCAGCTGAGCTCTTACTACTCCCTTTGGGAGAAGCACTGGGTTTGAGCTGAGGAAAGGCCTTTCAACACACACACACACACACACACACACACACACATACACACACACACACACACACAGGAATTAATCACACACATACATGCACGCGTACATCTGAACCGTGAACTGGCATGAACGCACACACACATACATAAGGCACATGTTCCTCTCAAAGTTGTACCGTCTGTCACAGAGTAATCCTGTTTACCACTGAAAACACAAGTGCCTGGATGGGGTGTGTATAAGTGTAATGGGTCGAGGATGCAGAGGAGTGCATCTGTTTGGGGTATTCAGGGCATGCCAACTGTCGCTTCAGCCACAGCCCACCCAACACACAGTGCATGCAGGTCTATACTGGTGCATTCTCATTTTAGTAATGAATGAGCAGAGTGTTGCAGCCCCAGCCAGAAGACCGTGTGTGCGAGCTTTCGGTGGTCTAGGCTCTGAAATATTTTTATGCTGTGCTTGTTTTGGGTGTTTAATTACAGGGATAATGAGGTGTGAAATGAGCGTCTCTGTGGTGATAAGCTGCTTCCTGTAGACGTCACTTTTCTGTCCTGCCCTTTTCCTTCTTACTCACTCCTGGAGTTGTGAAATCTCTTCGGACTACTAAAATGCAAAGGTGCATATATGATGTCATTGTGTGTGCGTGTGTGTGTGTGTGTGCATTTGTAGGTAATAACTAAGAATATTGCAGTTATATAAAATGTGTTGTATTAATAAATGTGAGGCTCTCGGTATACATGTCTATTAAGCAATATGCCCAGTGGACTGGACATTAGAAGTGCTCGGTTTAAGACTATATCACATATCCCATGTGATGCAAATGCAAATTAAACAAGCACGCCTACAATAAGGGCAGGTCATCCCTTCTGCATGCCAAAATCGCTAGGAAATCCCACCCACGTCTCATAAGGACATTTGAGTTAAAAGCTAACATCAAGACTCCATTGAATCAACTAGAAAAAAAAAAAATTCACATAGTGTTATAGCACGGAGATACTGGCACTTGGATACAGTACCAGTATTGGGAGTATAGAATATGGGTACCATGAAGCATTAGGGAAACTTCTGTTTGATAACATGTGTGCCATTGAAAAGAACATACACATTGACGAGCATATATAAGCATGTTCATGGAGAGATCCGGAATACCAGGATTTCTAGGAAAGGCAGTAGTAGTGGGTGATATCCCAGTTTCATTTTTTCCTATGCTGTTAAAACACAACAAATGAATAGTATACAGCATGCTAACGGTCAGGCTTTGTTGAGTAGTCACCCATCTCCCACTGCATAGTCAGTTACAGTCAGAGTTAATGTTAATCCAGGTTGTTGTTAAGGGGAGTGAATGGATGGAAAGAGCTGTCAGTCTCTTGAGGTAATGATAGCCTTTATCCTTGGCCTTTAGACCTGTAGCGTAGCAGCTGGGTAGCCGGGCCGGTGTGTTCTCTAGCCCTGCCTGTGGTGCGTTTCTATAGTCAGCTGCGTCACACAGTGTGGTATGAAGTCTGGGGAAAAAGTAAAGAGGACCAGTTATTGGTCTGCTATCTACTCTTGTGTCCGTGTGCATTTCTGGTTTCATTAATAATTTATATGCAGTTAGGCCAGCGCCCCCCAGGAAGTTGTGTTGCAATAGTAATGTAATAGTAAATGAAAAGCGAAGCTGTGTAAATATTAGGACGTTAATTAAGGTAGTTGGGTTAAATGGTTAGTTTTGGTATTGGTACTGGCCGATTGGGAACCCAGACCCATGGGACTCATGGGTCTGGGTTTTATCGGAGGTGGGTGAAGTGGTATTGGTGCATCCCTAATAGCCCTCCTTATATTCATTTTCATATTGTGATTGAAATTACATTTTTGTCATGTCACGCAGCTCTAAGGATTGGTACTTATGGGGAACTGGTTATCAGAAGTGATATGTAAAGAGGAAAAAGAGGTATAGCTGCATTCTTAGCTCCACCCTTAGTCTATACAGGTAAACAGTCATATGATCGTTCAGCGTTGTGTATACTTGCGTGTGAGGTTCCAGTACAGACATACATGCATTTAGAGGGTGCTTGTGTGAGCGTGTTTGTTCAGCAGTATTTTTCTCCCTACTGCTCTCACCCTCTCTGTGTTTTGCTCTCTCTCACTCGCACGCTCTCTCTCTCTTTTTCTCTCTCTCTCTCTCTCTCTCTCTCTCTCTCTCTCTCTCTCTCTCTCTCTCTCTCTCTCTCTCTCTCTCAGAAGCGAGTGCTGTAATTGATATGCCACAAGCAATAAATCAGCAGCCGGCCCTGCCACCACACCCCATTATCTAAGGAGACAGGTTTAGCGGCCTGTCCAGAGGCTCCGTCTGGGAGTGCATTTGTGGGCGTGTGTGTAAGCGAGGGTGTATGCGGACACTTTCAGAGCAGTTATGAGGGGACTCGAGAGCAGGCCGGATGTTGAGGTTGGGTGATGTCCTCGGGGTCAGGCAGATGCAGAAGAAGAAAGAGCGGGGAAAATCTCAACTTTTCCTGCTCAATTTCTCTATTTCCCCACATGCAATCCCAGACACTCCATTATCACTTCCTTCCTTCCTTCTTTTCTTCACCAGCTGCAATTTCAAAACCTCTCTACCACTTACTTTATCTTTTCTAATTTCCATATGTGTGTATTTTTTCTGAATCTGGCTAAAAGGAAATTGAAACTTAAGTGCTAAAAAGCAGGAGGGAAATTGAAAATCGGAGAGTCTGGAGAAGCGTGAACATCCTTTGGGGAAATGGAAAAGGAGGGAATTTCTTTATCTGGAAAGAGAATTGACAATTTTCCCATCTGTCAGTCTTTCTCCAGGGACTGTGGCATGGTGAGGGTTTGATAACTGCTCCAAATCTGTTTTTCTCCATCTCTCAGTCCCGCGCTCAGGAATACGCTATTATGCTCTAACTCTGCTCGCAACAAATAGCTGTGTGTGTTGGGCTCGAGCGGTGATAGCATTTCGCCCATTACTGTGCCAGATAACAATGCGAGAGCACGCAGATGCAATTTGTTGTGAAATTTACGGTCTGCTACATCAAGCCTGATCCGCGCAAATGAAGAGAAATGAGTGTTGAGACAATCTCCTACAGGTATCTGCCTCTAGCCATTTCTCTTTCTGTTTCTCTCTCTCTCTCTTTCTATCTCTCTCGATCTCTCTCTCTTTCTCTCCTTCTCTTTCTATGCATCTCTTTCTCTCCTTCTCTCTCTTGCTTGCACACTCACACGCAGTCATCCTCATTGCGTAAATGACATGCCTAAATGAGCTAGCAGGCTCTGCGCTCCACTGTTGGTTTTAAATTGACATCTGTTCTCGATGCACAATGTGATTTGTATAGTTGAGAGCAGGATGAGATTCTTTTATGGGAAACCCATCATTTGATTGTGGTTGTGTCTGCTTATGTCAAGGACATATTTACTGATCCTAAAGCGATTTGGACAACAGCAATACAGTGGAGAGCAAAAACTGTGTAACAACTTTTTTGTTCTGTTCTTGTATAATGAATATTTATTAACAGTGGACATTTTACCAAAAATAAAAACGATAAATACAATAAAATCGCTGTTAATCATAAATTTTAATGGACTGACACATGAAAATATTGGTTAATAATATTTTTCCCAACCTGCTGGTGACATATTAAAACCATATAAGCGCATGTTGAGTTTTCAATGCTGATATTCTCTGGAATAGTGTTAAGATATACATAAGAAAAAGGGTGTTCTGTCAGCGGAGAAATAGGGGTTAGCAATAATCAAATCAGTCAAATCAGCCTTTCTCTCACTGGCCCTACGACTCCTCTGTTTCAGAGTCCAGTGGCAGCATGTTTTACACCACTACATTGGGTGCTTGATATTGCGCATAGAGATCTTGGGCATGTGCTCAGTTGCTCAGTCATGGAAGCCCATTAGCGGTCCGCACAAGGAGGGTTCACCCACAGGTTCCGCGTGATCTGGTAAATTATTTGCGAGTGGGATTCGGTTTGCAGCACTGCGGTCATTGCGGGTAAACAGCCAACAGACTTTGGGCTCGTGTGGGGGCGGATAATATGACTGGCTGGGTGGGGCAGGCTTGGACATTTTTGGGGGGCTTTTAGAAGCGGGCAGGCACGCAGTAAATAAGCTGCAAGTGTGCTGGAGAGAAACACATGTTGGTAATTATCACAAGCTGTAAACATATGAAGCTATAGAACATCCAGTAAATGTTTCCTTTCCAAGAAAGTCCTTCTGGCTTTTTAACCTATGGCACAGCATTCCTCAGCATGCAGTTTGGCTGTAATTTATTCCCAGATGACTAGTAGAAAAAAAAAAGTACCAAATCCAGTATATTTTACCGTGTGTGTGTGTGTGTGTGTGTGTGTGTTTATGTGTGTGTATATATATATATATATATATATATATATATATATATATATATATATATATATATATATATATATATATATATATATATACACAGACACAGTGATGTCACATGGCACGATGCTAATTCTTTGATGCCTTATTCAAATTCAGTCAGGAGTCAGGAAGCGAGTGGAGTAGATTACAGCACACGCAGGTGGAAATGTACAAGAACCACAGGCATAGCCCAAACTATAGGCGGGTGGTTGGTGCGGCGCAACAGATAACACCACTTGTCACTAAGTTATCGCGCCATGTGGGAGATTGGGATTCGATTGTTCGTCTGGGTGACTATGCTGTGCTACACCAATTAGAGTCCTTGGGCAAGACTCCTAACACTACGTTGGCTAACCTGTAAGTTGCTCTGGATAAGAGTGTCAGCGAAATGGCGTAAATGTGTGGGTGGGTGCAGGATGGCACCAGGTTTTGCGGGCGATGGTGAGTAAGAACGATACTAGATTGTATGCGTGCAGACAGTCGTGATTAGAGGTTGAATCAGGTGGATGTGGGCATTAATAATGTAGACCTCTAAAACTCTGATGCATAGTTCTTCTACTGATGTTGCTTCCAGAGGCAGTTTGAAAGTGGGTGTGGCTGAAAGACAGGACTGCAATAATTAGCAGAGGTGTCCACATACTTTTGGTCATGCATAGACAACAACTTCCCTGTCTTAGAGATAAAGTTCAGGATTTCCATGTAAGCCTTTAAGTCACAGGGGTTTAAAATGATGAAACACACTTAATCAGGTGTTTCCAAACCCTGGACTGCGTCAGTTCATGTCCAGTCCGTTTTCAGATCTGCATAATATGTAATGATCTATTGCTCCATGATCCTAAAAGGGATTTGGTAGCATTTATGACCTCATTGTAATGGAATTATGATGTCACACGCTGCCCATTTGAGTTCTGCCTCCTGGCTATTGTGTGCAGTTATCAGCTCGTATCTTCCTCTAAAACCTTATTGTAATGCATTCTAATGGCCTGGTCTTCTCTAGCTGCTCTGTCTTCTCAGCCAGAGGAATGCTATCTCTCCCCTTTCTCTTCCTCCACTCTCTCCGTGGTTTCTGGAGCCGTGCGGAGTGACGCCACTTCCCCTCCTCTCGTCCTTGGGGATGATGGACAGATAAGAAGGCCCTCAATCACCCGCTGAAGGAAAAAGAGGCAACGGAGATAAGGAATGGGCAAAGAAAAGGAGTGCAAGAAAGGAAAACATTCCTTATTCTTCTCCTCTTTCTCTCTCCTCGTTAGATTTTTTCCCCCCCCTTATCTCGGTCAGTTTTTTTTTTTTTCCTGGCCGCTGCCCTTCCTCCTGTTTGGATTTCTCCCTTTCTGCTGCCTGGGTCTCTTCTTTTCTCTGGTTCTCTCTTCCAGCAGACTCTGGAAGGGGTTAGTCTGGTGTAGCTAGAGCTGAGCAGTGCAAGTATTGATTGTATGGATTACACCAACACCTACATCATTATGAGAGGAAGAAAGATCCGGTAGTAAGAATTCCCTTAAAGAAACAGCTCAGCAGGAATCGTGTTTGAACAAAAGTCGTCTTGTCCCACATGCAGTTCTGACGGGTGCTGATGCCACTCTTTAGTTTCTCTTTGGTGTTATGAGGCTGATGTGGATAAAAAGCATTGGACACTTGGATGCCTGTCCCACCAAATAACCTCCTGCAAAATGAATGGTAAAAACAACCATTCCTTTAAATGACTCAAACAGCAAGATCTAGAAAAGAATCCACTCCTTATTTTATTCACTAAAAATAGTCCAAATTGTATAAAACTGCTCTTTGTACTCTTTATATTTTTGTCTTACAATTAAATGGTCTTCCATTATTGTGTGTATTGTTTTCTGCTCGTCATCAAAGGAATAGTTGCACTGAGAAGGAAGTGTCAGATCGCAGTGCTATTGGATGAGTACCAGAAACAATAAATAAATGATACATTAAAACTGAAATGCGAAATATTCATTGAGCTACACATATAGAAGTAGTGTGTCTCTCAGTGTGGCATCTGTGCAACTATTTATTTGATAATATATATGTAAATAATCTTTCTTCTGATTGGCTGTTTTATTGAGCCTCATTTAAATAGCAGTCCAGGCTGAAGCTCAGTATCAAGTGGGCTGGTTTGGTATATTCATGTAAATATGATGGTTTGTGTGACCTCATGGGGGAAAAGGGCATTCAAAACGCAGCTTAAGTTCTGTATATGGAAGTCGATGTTATTAATAAAATAAAAAAAAAGAAGAAAAAAAAGGTTTTCTTGATATGGGGCTAGTTTTTAGAGACGCTGGTAGTGAATTTTAATACGCTTGTAGCTCCAGTGCAAAAATTAAGAAGCAATTTCAGACAAAAACACATTTTGACAGTTCGACTGCGTTTGGGATAAGAGACTTTATCTCTTTTAAAAACAGCTCATTTACTTCATAGAGTCCTGGTCCCCTAATCATTTGTCTCTTAGACAGCCTACTGTGGTCAATCCTGCTCTTGCCTTCTGACCTAATGGGCTGCGTTAACTTTCTAACGGCAGGTCTCGGCTCACTGGCCTAGATATTGAATATAATAGAGGACATGAAGCATGACATTAACCTACATGTGACCATGCAGACTGAAACTAATGGATCATGTACACACTTTGCATATTGACATATGCAAAACAGTTATGTCTCCATACACGAACATGGGCCGAAACTCTATACAGCTGAAAACTGCTTTTAAAAAGAACAGAGAGGGAAATGTTTATTAAATGGGTCAAGTGGCTTTTTTTTTTTTTTTTTTTTGGGCTTTCCCTTGGCGAGGCCCTTCTTCTTCGCTCTTTAAGAAGGCTATTCATAATTAATCATTTTACATACCACGTTTGGAATTAACAGCACGACTCCTCACTAGTGTGAATAATTACGTTCTCCGGGCAGCTTTAACCTACATTTCGGTGTTATTGAGCGTTGGCTGAGGACTGGCTATAGCCTTGTGCTTTTCTTGACCGCTTCTAGGACTTGCAGTGTGTGTGCTGATTAGGAATAAGTGGTGTTTTAAACAGAGATCCTACAGTGGGAATCTTGGGCTGAGCTAGGGGTGCTGGGAAAGAGGTTTGGTGGGCAATTCCATTTGGATGTACTATATGCAGACAATGATTTAGCTTTTGAAGATGGGATGGCTAGCTTGGTCTTTCAGTGGTTTGCTGAGCTGTTTTACAGAGTCATCATGTTTGCTAAGGAATGGATCATGTGATGGATCAAGAATTTTGTCCGTGTCTCACAAACTTGAGGCATATTTTTGGTGCTGAGGCGTAGTACACTATCTAATGCACTGACTATTAACTGTGATATATGGGGCAGCAGCCGGCAAACTGGCGACAGGTGCGCTAACTGGGCCTCAGAAGTTCTTTATCTACCGAGTAAGCTTAAAGTTAGTCTGTTTTGTTTTAAACCTGCTTCAGTCATAAATAAAACTGATTCTTTTTAAAAGTGATAGATTACTAAAGCTATTAAAATGAAAGACAAGCCAATCAGTCACAGTTAATGGCCATACCTCGCCTGTTTGGTTATCTATACTGTCATATAACCCGGCCACTTCTCTGTACAGGTCAGCGATAGCTAGCATAATTGATAGGGTTGTAGTAAGACATGATTCTTGTTCGCTAAGTGAGAAGAATGGGCAGCGCAGGGGCAGGGGGCCCGAGTAGGGCATAGTGGAATTTACTGTCCACAAGGGGGGGCCTCGTTTTCTGTTGTAGGGTGCCCATAAAAAACATACATACAGCTAAATAAACTCCAGGTAAGACGAATGTCTGACTTGCCTGGTTTTTATGGTTCTTCTGTGTGTCTTTGTATATTTTTGGTCGCTCCTACAGTCTCCTGTCCCTCTTGGTCCTCCCCTTCTTAATCCAAGCTGCATTTATGTGGCATCTAAATTGGGCGCATTGTAGCCTGCTGTTTTTCTCCCCGCCATTTACAGATTACTGAAAACAAAGGTTTTTATTTTTCTCATTCGACCACAGCAGCTGTTCTTCATATAGCTGATATAAACAAGGAAGTCATCTTGCAAATGCCTGTTGTGTAATACTGAAGTTACAAGGGGGAAAATAACGTAAATTGTTTGTTTAACGGCGTGAATGTAAAGTAAAAGTCTAAGTGTAGTCGAACAGATATTGCGGCATGATGTGTAGCTGAATTAGTGGTTAAAAAAGCTATGTAAAATATTTATGAAAGAACTTCCATATTTACCGTGGAGCATTCATCTTCCAGTATCTCTCTACAAATGTATACTGTGAGCGAACAAGAAGGGGGGGAGAGAGAGAGAGAGAGCGAGAGAGAGGGAGGGAGAAAATACTTAATCTGCAAAAAGCTCCTCTCATACACTTCGTGATAATGGATGTGTTATGAATTCATTGAAGAGAGCAACACTCCTCGTGCTCTTGCAGTGGTATCCAGTGATGAGTTTGTGTACAGTGTGGCTCCTAATTCATCTTGAGCCTCCTAACCATTCGTCTTAGTAATTAAATGTTGTCAAGGTTTCGCCCCCTCTGACCACATTACTTTGAGCCATTTATTTTGCATGGATGATGTCGTCTTAACGTTGCTGCTTGCTCCCTGCCTTTCAAGTATGATGCATAATCAATAAAGAGTGTTTCATTTGTGCTCATAATGTTTTCCTTTTATTGCCTTGTAGGCTACTGGCTGCGGAGCTGTTGCGAATGATGCAGTGAACGACAGATTTGAAAGGAGAGAAGACGACGCAGGATCAATAAGAGTTGTCTCTTCACCCGCTCTTGCCAGTCAGATATACATAGTTAGCTAACTATACACTAAACAGTCCAAGACTTGGAGAGACGGAGACTAAAGAAGACCTAACCTACTTTTGCACGGACCAGAGCTGATATGTGGCCTCAGATGGGGCTGCACTGCGCCCTCAGCCCAGGGCGAGTGCTCCTTCTTGGGCTGCTGACCCTCTCCCTCTCCCTTAGTCCTGCTGGAGGATCTACAGAACCCTTCCAAGCATTCTCTCCATCAGAATGGGGCCTGACCCACCTGGCCATTCATAACACCACTGGTGAGGTATACGTTGGTGCCGTTAACTGGATCTACAAGCTCTCAAGCAACCTGACCAAGCTCAGGAGTCACGTGACCGGTCCGGTAGTGGATAACGAGAAATGCTACCCTCCACCAAGCGTCCAATCCTGCCCACATGACATGTCCCAGACCAACAATGTCAACAAGCTGCTGCTTGTGGACTACGGGCAGAATCGACTGATCGCTTGCGGCAGCACCTCGCAAGGCATCTGTCAGTTCTTGCGCCTGGATGACCTCTTCAAACTGGGAGAACCGCACCACCGCAAGGAGCACTACCTGTCCAGCGTGGCTGAATCCGGAACCATGTCTGGAGTCATCATCTCCGAAGGATCCCGCAGCAAGCTCTTCATCGGAACCCCAATTGATGGGAAATCGGAATACTTCCCGACTCTGTCTAGTCGCAAGTTGATGGCCAACGAGGAGAACGCTGACATGTTCAGCTTCGTCTACCAGGACGAGTTTGTGTCCTCGCAGCTTAAGATCCCTTCCGATACTCTGTCCAAGTTCCCGGCCTTCGACATTTACTACGTCTACGGCTTTAGCAGCGAGCAGTTTGTCTACTACCTAACCCTGCAGCTGGACACACAGCTGACCTCACCAGACGCCAGCGGGGAACAGTTCTTCACCTCTAAGATTGTGCGCCTTTGCGTGGACGACCCAAAGTTCTACTCCTACGTGGAGTTCCCCATCGGTTGTACCAAGGACGGCGTGGAATACCGCCTGATCCAGGATGCTTATCTAAGCAAGCCAGGCAGGCAACTGGCTAACTCTCTGGGGGTGTCAGAGAATGAGGACATCCTGTTCACGGTCTTCTCCCAGGGCCAGAAGAACAGAGCCAAGCCTCCGAAAGAGTCTGCCCTGTGCCTCTTCACACTAAGGCGCATCAAGGAGAAGATCAAGGAAAGGATCCAGTCCTGCTACAGGGGAGAAGGCAAACTGTCTCTGCCCTGGCTCCTCAACAAGGAACTTGCCTGCATCAACTCGGTAAGTCCCTAGTTTGGATACATGGTGGTTGGGTGCGTGGGTGTTCGCCTTCCTTAGAGCTGTTTTTCACTGACATATAAGAAGTTATAGTAAATATGACAAAGTTACGAGTGCTTGTTGCATAAACATGTTTGCTGGCTTCTGCCTGGACTTCCTGACCATGTGCTCCCTGTGTTTTAGTTTACTGAGCATTATAGGTCTGAAGATGCGAATTTACAAAGAATCAGATCATTCATATCATTCGCTACTGCTTTAAAGCTACATCTCATTGTTCTGTGTAGTCACAGTCTTTGTGGGTGTGCAGTGTGGGTGCAGAACCTGCAGCAGGATGCCACTCTGGGTGTTGACCAGTCAGAGCGCACTGGTCTTATTGAGAGGTGGGCTTGAAGATACAGGAGCTCTAACATAGTGTTTCATATACAGGCTGAATACAAATGTACAGTATGAGGGGTGGAAATGTGTTTTGAGAAAATTGAAGCATATAAATTTATTCTAATAATACCCAAAAATAAAACTGATAAACACTTTGAAACAGATAAGCTTATTATTATTTATTTATTTTTTATTATAATTTTTCTGTTATTATTATTATTTATTTATTTATTATTATTTTTTGTTGTTATTATTTTTCTTATTATTAGGGGTGGGCGATATGGCAAAAATATCACAATACTACAGTAAAGGGTTTTTTTTTTTATGTGACACAAGATAAGCATTTTTTAAAAATATATATATATTTAATAATTTATAATTAAACCTACCGAACCTGTTGGGCCACATATAAAAAAAAAAAAAGTAAATAAATAAAACTAAATACAAGCTGCACTGAAAGCAGTTAAACACTCCTAATTATGTGCACTCTGTAAGGCGACATACAAACATACATACAACATGCAAACACTGGCGACAGCTATTAAATACCATTGTTGTCCACAGTATGCTAAGAAAATCGTATTGTCACTTAGTATCATCATATCACCCTCCTCTACTCTTATCAGCTTCCCAACTAAAGTAAACAGGCTTGCTCTGAGTGTTTGCAGATATGTATAGAGAGAGAGATTATGGCTTATCAGAGTTAAACCATGTGCCCTTGGCTCCCAAGTGCAGCTGCTGTAAACTTCTGACAATATTGAACTAACCTAAGTCTATACTTACTTGTCAGTATCAGTGTAGCACTTGATTATTTCCTAACTGTATTTTATTAATCTCCCTCCATTCTACAGTGGCTGTTGTTCATTAGCTCGGTAAGCAGCTGCCCTGGTTCTGACACATGCTCTTTTTCAATAGATGTTGTCAAATCCCCTGTCCTTGGATAACAATGCCATGACTCACAGTCTTGCACTGTTGAGAATTAGGAGTCGTGATTTGGAACTGCTGTTAATAAAATCCCTCCAGTCTAGCCTTCCTGCTCAGAGTCACCTCATCATTGTTCAGTACACGTCGTTCATCCTAAGCGAAGGGCTCATTCTCTGGCCAGGATAATGGTCACCTTGTCACGTTCGGAAGAGCCTTTTCATTTTCAACTTGCCATGTGTCACATTTTGCTGCCCACACCTGTTGAGATTCTGCATGCAGTGCAGTGATTTTTCTGGGCTCTGTCACTTTAAATTAGGCACCTGTAGTTAGGTTTTGGCCGGCCTGTGGAAAGCAGGGGCGGGTGCAGTCAGAGAGAGGAACTTAAAGTGGGATTTGTGTCAGATTTTATTTATTTATTTATTGGGATGCTCAGACATTGATTGGAGAAATGCACACTGCAATCTAGACTATTGCTTATGTTCATTCTCGTCCCTTAGCTTGCCCTCTCTCTCTCTTTCTCGCTTGTTCCCTCTCGCTCGCTCTTTTTTCTCTCTCTCTCTCTCTCTCTCTCTCTCTCTCTCTCTCTCTCTCTCTCTCTCTCTCTCTCTCTCTCCTCTCTTTTTTCCCCTCTCGTTCCCCCTGTTCTTCTCCCTCTCCCTTTCTTTCTCTCTCTCTCCCCTTTCATTATTCAGTCGGACAGGAACATCATTAGTTCGTCTGACTAGATTTCTCAAGTCCCTCTTTCTCTCTCGCTCCCTCGCCCGCTCTCTTAATTCATTTAGAGAATCTTGATCCCGTCTTCTCTGCCATCAGAGTCCTCTGGGACCAGGGCTTGGCTGTCGTCTTCTCTTTCGCTCACTCTCTTAATCTCTTTTCTTCTCACTCAATCCCTCTTTTTCTCGGAGCGACTTTGATTTAACTGAACACTCGGAGCTTAAGATGACCCCTTTCCCACCCCGCCGCCTTTTCTTGGGTTTGAAAACACTGGGTTTATTTAGTTTCTATGTACATCTGCGGCCTCTCTGTGGGAGTTGGCGCTGAGTAGGGCAGGAACTGATGTGTCACGGTGTTTGATGCTGATTAAAATGGCCTTACGGTGTATTTGGCCAATGTTTTATCGGTATTTCCAATAGTATACACTGCATTTATCGTTATCAGAAGTCGTCTTCGACAATAGTATGCTGGAAAAACAAAGATCGTTTGTTTTGCTAAGGCCCTTTAAATATTGTCACTTCATCTCAGCATTCGATGCAGTAAAGTACCGTAATTAACACCACAGATCAGCACAGTGGAGTTTCCTCTTATCTATGCAGGCCTTAGAATTACTGTAGCACTACAATAGACACTACAACACTAAACGAGCGCTGTGCTTTATAATGGAGCCAAATCAAGGCAAATACAAACAAATGTGGTGTGCAAGCAGGAAACAGGAAGCTTATCAGCTTAACCACCGCAGAGCTGTTTGACCGTTTCCTTCGAGTTGCACTGACTAAAAAGGACAATGTGTATGTACGTGCTGATGAGTGTTGATTTCATTGTCGCCACCATCTAATCTGTAAGCCACAAGCTATTATGTAAACTCTCACCACGTTCTGTCATGCTATCAACAGCACATGATGTGATCACATTTGATTTGGTGTGTTGTTACACCAGTAATGAGAACGGAATATGACACATTCCAGTTTAACCATTATCCAAATTTCTTCATAATTACGTCAAATATGTAAGCCAAGTGTCTCCAAGTAATTCGATGTGAGGTGTGTTGTAAAGCGTACCAAGTCAGAATTGTACACAGCAGTGGTAATGGAAACCGTCCACAGAGTTTAATCCCTCTATGCAAAACGAGCCTGAACGCTTTCATAGCAGACATGTATGTCCAAGGTGTTGTGAGGCTATTGCTGTTTTCTAATTTGGTGCCACAGTTATTAACAAACTGACTGTTTTATAGCAAATAGCAATTAACATTTAGCTACATTTGTCCTGAAGACCTCATGACACCACAACCCCTGACTCAATGACTTTGTCTGCAGTCCATCTTAGAAAACTGAATTATGATTTGATACAGATACATACAGCAGTGAGTAGCCACAAAATCCCTGACCTTCATAATGACCATATAGTTTTATTGACCAAGGCACTATGGAACCTTTTACCAAACCAGAACATATTGGCACATGCTTTAGTCATCGTTGCACGGTCGTAAATTGCTCAGTCAATAGGTCAGAGGTGAAGCTGTGGTCAGTAGACATGCTTGACCCCATGACTCTGATGTGACCCCAGACCAGTCTTTGGTTAGCGAAGGTCACGAGTCAATATTACAGAGATGACAGAGTGGGGTGTGCGAGTGTTTGCCGGTGTGCATGTTAGATACAGTGAGACGTGATTAATAGTCCACTTCTGTCAGAGCCCTCCACATGCTCAGGCACACACATGGGCTGTATGACCAGACTGAGGTGTACAGTTTTTAAAGGGCTGAAATATAATTTTCTGTTTCTATTTTAATTGTATGCTATATTTATTTAATTATTATTATTTAATTATTTATATTTATTTTATACACTCATCGTTAAAGAATAGTTGCACCCAGAGGGAATCAACCGACAGGAACGAAACTTGGTGGGTAGGTTTGACCTTGTGAGACATGCGAATGATTCAAGATTCATGGTCGACCTCACGTGATGTATGCAAGGAAGAGCCTTATTGCTGTACCTGACTGACCCAACAGCCCTGATTGTGGACATTCGTCGAGCAGAGATGCCATCCATCCTGTTGGCGCCAGCACCACACTGCAGGACTACAACACACAGACGGTTGCGATCACTGCCCTTAACACTACGTCGACGACACCAAAGACTGCAATGGTGTTGTGCCAGACTGTCATGGAGTGACTCAGAATGGCAACAGGTCATCTTCAGTGGATGGATCATTGCAGGACACCATTAGGAACCTCTACAACTCCATTCTGAGACTGAACATTTTTATATTTGAAGGAGAAGACAGTGTTTTAGGTTATGCTATGTTAGTTCTGTTTTATGGCACCTTTGAATAATATAAATATTTTAACACCAAAGGCAGAGCTACCCAGAATGCATTGCACCTTTGCTTTTTTATTTCTTTAGTTCTCTTCATAGAACAAAGTTATTTTCCCTCCAGCTGAAGGTCAGGGTTGGGTTTCTGTAGCTGCCGTTTTGTATTATTGTCATATAGTTAAACTGGGTATGCCTCACACTGAGCTTCCCACTGGTAGTGCTGTGTAGTGTTTCACTTCATCATCTGAAATGTTATTGGCTGATACCGATCACACTGGCAGGTTTAAATAAGACCTGATGTATTGGGTGGGCCCTAAAAAGCAGGCATTGTTAGTTTATTAATAGGAATAAACAGATGACCTTCACACTGCGGAAGTGCTTTGACAAGTCCCATTACTAGAGACGAGGACGTGGGGTGTCGCAGTATGAAGGGCATTAGAGAGGCATGTGTGTGTTTTTGTGTTTGCATCATAATTTCTATGACGAGGCAGCTGAGCGAGCAGCAGATTTGTGTGTGTGTGGTTGCGAGTGGCTGCTGAAGTGCTTATCTGGTTCTCACACACTCTCTGGTGTGCAGATTTGGAGTTTTAATCTGTTAAATGGTTTTCTGTAACACAGGCCGTGTTCACCGCTCAGCTAAACACTTCAGATTACACGCCTTTGATTGAATTCAGATCCATACTTTACACTCACACACTGATGCAGGCTTATCTCACACCACCGTGAACACACACACACACACACACACCCCTACAATCACAAACACACACACACCTACAAACACATACAGTCATAAAGATAAACTGTCCGTCTCAGCTCATCTGTTCTCAGCTCTTCTCATTCATGGATTGCTAGGCCTGTTGTGTGTGTGTGTGTGTGTGTGTGTGTGTCTCTCTCCCTCTCTCTCTCTTTATCTTTCTCTCTCTCTCTCTCTCTCTGTCTCTCTGTCTCTCTCTCTCTGTCTCTCTCTCTCTCTCTCTGTCTCTCTGTCTCTCTCTCTCTCTGTCTCTCTCTCTCTCTCTGTCATTCTCTCTCTCTCTCTGTCTCTCTGTCTCTCTCTCTCTGTCTCTCTCTCTCTCTCTCTCTCTCTCTCTCTCTCTCTCTCTCTCTCTCTCTCTCTGTCTCTCTCTCTCTCTCTGTCTCTCTCTCTCTCTCTCCCCCATTTTTGCTCTTTAAACTCTACTTTCTTTTCTTTCT
The DNA here is from genome assembly GCA_024036415.1 of Prochilodus magdalenae. Lineage (NCBI taxonomy): Eukaryota > Metazoa > Chordata > Actinopteri > Characiformes > Prochilodontidae > Prochilodus > Prochilodus magdalenae. The sequence goes on along the minus strand of JAMWET010005322.1, from coordinate 531,851 downwards.
TTTCCCCCTCTATAATGTCTCACCTTTTTCTTTTTCTCCTTTCATTTCTCATTTTCTCTCTTTTTCTCACATCTTATCCATTTCTATTCTCTTTCTTACATGGACCATTGTTTATTTTTTCCATCTTTCCAATGTCTTCTCATTATGCCTCCCCCTCTCCCTCCCTGTCCCCCTCCCCATCCAGACTCAGCTGTACATTAAAACCTGTGCTAATCGTTATTGCAGCGATATCTACTACCGTAGTGCTGAACTGCTGTTTTCTGTTTTGGCGCGTCACTCATCATTCCTAAGTTTAGTAGAACTGTTCAGCCAACATATCAAATATTCAGAGCCCTTTCTTCAGCCACGGTGCTGTCCTATTAAATATGCTATATTCTTCACACATTAATACTGTATGTAATGGATGTGGCCCATATCATAATAATTCTCCTCATGATGAATTACATCACAGTGTCCTTTTCTGAACGTCGGAGATATATAGTAGTTAGTATTTAAAGAGCACTGGCCCACTGTGTGTTTGTTGGCCTGTTTAATTGGACTCACTATAGTGTAATATGTGCAACAAATAAGGATCCTAGTGTGATTGATGATTTAACGGCATGGCAGCGCTGATTCTTTTGAGCTTATTATACCGCAGAGAAGCTAATTATTAGAACGGGTAACAGGAATCCTGGAAATGTCTAGTATAATGATGAGTTATATTAAAATTATGCTTCTAGAGTTTTTATTTAGGTTTTTTAGGAATGACCAATAATTATTAATATTATTTGATTGATTTTATTTGCCGTAGTGAACATTCTTAAGAAACACAGGCGCAGTGATCTAAATCCTTTCCATACTTTGTCTGTAGATAGATAAAGAAGCAGCCATTTTTAGACTTGATTTCTGTCCATTTCTGTTAGGAGTGGTAAAAAACAACTATGCTAGTCTGTTTACATTAAACACTAACAAAGTTCATACACTACATTAAATCCAGTGCAGACCCAGCTTCAAACAACATATTCCTTTCTCCAACACAGAGTCAGTGTATCACACCATGGTCTATTAAAGGCCTCGGCAGACTGTTTGTGTGGTCAATGTGTGGAATTTGGGTGGTGTATGGCCGTATGGTGGTGTGACATTCCTTACTGGAATCTGTGACTTTTATCGCTGTGACACTTTTGATGGTTAAAGGAAGAATTACTGAATGTATGTGTAATGTGTTTTTCCTGCGGACTTGGACTGAAGTAAGAGCGAGTGGAAGTGTCTCTATGGCTGCGTATAAGGTGGCCAGGTGTATTTGCTAACAGCCCTGGTGCTGTGTATTTATAGTGCTTGGCCTTCCTGGGCAGACGCATAATAAGCAGTCTGTGCCTTAGCCAGAACAAGACACACACACACACACACACACACACACACACACACACACGTTAATGCGTAGTTTCGGATATGTGGGTGTCGGAGTCTTCCCACTATCCACATGCGCCATTACTCATTCTGTTTGGGCACGCTATTGTTTAGTAAGCTTCAGTTTGAAGGGCTACAAAAGGCTGTACTTGTTAAATAGGAGATATTACAATCAGAGCTGCATCAGAAAGAAAATATGTATGTATAGATATGTGTTCTCGTATCAAAGCCTCGTGGCCGATCCTGAGTCTGCTTCTTGTCCAAGGAATCACGTCATTGGAAAACCTCATGAAGCCGTGTAAAAGCAGCACTTCTGATTCCACTGAGTGAGATGTATGTGCCGTCATACAGTGACTGTGACATTGGCAGTATGTGACAAGTGTTGAGAGTTGAGCGCAGTTGTTTTCGTAGTGGTGTGTGTACTGCACCCAGTCTATTTTTCTCTCCACTGCTTAGTTACCTGCTCGCAGAAACGCTGATATTTACGTTCACACAGGCATGAGGCCCCTGGACACACTTTCAAACCTCTGAGGTTTGACTTGTTCCTCTAGGGCTTGTGGCTTTGACACCGGCGCACTGTGAGAAACCCCCCACTACCCATCCCCCTTTCACACACACACATTGTTTCAGAGCATTGCTTTGGTCACATGACTGTGGCCAATTACTTGAATCTCACTGGTACGTGCTGAATTTTTCGTGCACAGAGAGACTGCTCTGATGTTTGTTAGAGAAGAGCTTTTAGCATGTCTTCACATTGATCTCGCTCGAGTTTGAAAATCTGTTTTCTTACATGCTAAATCTGCATTGTTTATGAAGCAGTGAGACTGAGTTTTTGTAAGGATTGTAGACATGTGTAAATGAAGTGCTCTGGAAGGGTCATGACACAACTGGCTGTCATTGTGGAGTTGCAGTGATTGAGTAATTATGGGCTGACACCGATATCCGATATTGTTCATGCATGTAACATGCAAATCACCAGAGAAATTTAACCACCTGAGGAATATCATTTACAAAGCTGGTCAGTAAGGCTTTACTTACACAGGGAAACAGTAAAAGTACAATAACTACAATAATCTTACAATATATACACAATTATTCACCATAATATTAAAACAATAAGCAATGGTATTGGGCATGTCAGTGTATCCATCAAATACATTTATTAAAAATAATCTTTGTGATGTTTTACTGTAGTCAGTAAAATATTCATCTATTCTCATGACATATGGTGTTTTTATAAGCACAGACTTTTGCCAAGATAAACTGTTTAAAAATGTGCCTAAAAACATACGTTATAAAATGCAGAACTAATGCATTAGAGAGAAACTTAATGCTGGTCCTGAGAAATGGCATGGGCAGTACAATGACTATGGGCCTGTTAGCAGAGCAGCCCAGCGTCGTCTGAATATTCTGCTCTTACAGAATGTAATAATCAAATATGGGTTTAGATTACTTGCCATGTCTAAAGATCTGACCAGTAGGACTGTGTATTGGCGAGGATCTGGTCATAGATGTATCATGATACAGGGGTGATGAATTGTTATATTGCAATGTACTGCAGTACTGAATATAGCAGTACTGTCATTGTATTAAAACAAATCGCTATATGCTAATGTTAGCCCTGTACTCTCCTGTACCTGCTACTTGTTGGGGTTTTAAACGAAAACAAAAAAACGAGCCGCTGTTTGCTTAAAGTCTATACATGTAAACTGTTCATTAGAAATCAGTTCCAGAACCAAAAAGCATGTACTCAGTACTTACAGTACTCAAAGGTGCTGGTATTTTAACACCCCTGCTGCCCGGCGCTCATAACGCCAAATCACATCACATTTTCACAGGTGTGAAGGTGAGTGAAAAACTTAGGTGCGTAGTCCCTTACAGTTCTTCAATACAAACATATAAATACACAATAAATATATACAACACTAAGCACAAAATCTCTGTTTATACTAATTTACGTTTATGAATAAAGGTTATGAATAAAAACTATGATATATGCAGATGTACACATTACCATATAGCACTATGGTAAGGGTGAGGTAGATAAGAGATGCAGGGTATATACAGGGCATAGAATATTATATTATATATGTATATACATACACTACAGATATACAGTGTGGATGGAAGATAACAGTAGGTCAGTCTATATGTGCAAGTGTAAATATGCTAATGTAAAGTGCAGAGTGAGGATTGTCCATGGAGATCATCGTTTAGACGTTTTAGGCAGCTCTCTGCCGACACTGGTAGGATTCTGACATTATACTAGTTCTAGTAATTTATGAATTACTGGAGATTCCTTTTAGTGCACTGTGGGTGTATGAAGGAGTGAGATTACATTTGAGGTAACCTTTTCTGCCACCTTATTTCACACTGGGCATCAGATTTATGTTGACACACACACACACACACACACACACACACACACACACACACACACACACACACACACACACACACACACACACACACAGTCTCTGGTTACTGGTTGCCCTCCATCTACTCACAGAATGCAGTTTTCGTTCGACACATTAGAGACTAAAGCTTTTCTTTTTTCTTCTCCCTTTTTCTTGCTCTCACACACTCACTCGTACACACATACACACGCGCTCACACGTATATACACACACTCGCTCTCTCTTGACTTCAACTAATCCTTCTGTATTCAGCCGTGACTTATCATTCTCTTCACCGCTCTCTACCTGCTACACACTCTGCTCACGTTCTCTGGCTGCCTCAGTGTGTATGTGTGTGTGGGAGTGTGTGGTTGTGATTTGACCAGAAGTCTGTGGTACAATAGCAAAGTTTGGCTTTAGGCCAGTGATGTACTGGTGTGTAACTCACACTGACTCTCTGTGTGTCTCTACGTGTGTGTGTGTGTGAGTGTGAGAGAGTCATTGACTGAATGCCAGAGCGCAGAGGGTGATTTACCATTCTGCTACCTGCGGTGTATTCCGTTGGCTTCATCCTCTAATGTATTGTATTGGCAGCCTTTAGGGCCTGACTAAGGGAAATTGCGTGCTCGGGTTGTGTCATTCTTTGTCTTTCTTCAGTGGTTTAAGATCTGATTGCTCAGGTTGAGAAAAAGGGGTTGCGGGAGTGTGAAGGGAAAACTCTATTAAGGTGAGAATGTAGCATTTATTTTTCCACCCGTTTATTCATTCGAATCTGTGTCTGCTCAGTGCATGCAGATCTCTGGCCATTGCTTGCCTTTTCTAGCCGCTTAAAATTGGGCGTGTGACGATAAACAAAATTCACAATGTCTTTCAAAATGCTGTGGTGTGGGGTTTTTTATTATTATAATTTTTTTTTAAATACATAACGGCCGAATATGCGCCTGGTGTTTCCACGTTAATGTGTGCACCATGCATGCGCGTGCACCAGCAGCATTACAATACATGTTTTCATGCTCAATATGATTTTCAGTTCTGAAGTAGTTGGAGCATGATGGAGTACTTGTAGATGCGAGTGAAGTGATGCAGTTAATCACTTCACAAAGCTCAGTCTAAAGCTTGGCTGTTTTAAAAGGAAACATATTGGCTCAGTGTCAAGGTTTCAGTATCGGTATGGGAAAATAAGCATTGGTATCGTGCCAGCTTGAACTATTAGCCCCTCCTCCACCATAATAGAGTTTGAGATAGTATAGGGGGACATTTGATTGAGGGACACACTCTCTCTTTGCCTGTGTGTCTCTCTCTTGCTCTCTCTCTTTCTTGCTCTCTCACTCTCTCTCTCTCTCTCTCTGTCTGTCTGTCTGTCTGTCTTTCTCTCTCTCTCCCTCTCTCCCTCTCCCTCTCCCTCTCTCTCCCTCTCTCTCTCTCTCTCTCTCTCTCTCTCTCTCCTATATATGCTCGCTGAAGGTAACTCAGCCTGCAGAGAGAGAAAGGGCGTTTGTTAAGGGAATTGCTACCCAGCTGACTCCCCCTTTCTTTCCTTTTGCTTCTCTTTTCTTCTGCTCCCTTTCTTCTTGCTCTTCCTGCTAGGAGGTAGAGACCCCGCTAGACGGATTAGGCGAGAGAGAAAGGAGAGGTGGAGGAGGCGAGACAGAAGGAGAAAAGGATTTTTCTTTAATGTGAGCTTGGGCTGGCCGGATTGGCTTAAAGTATACACACACAAATATGCGATGTGCTGGATAAAGTTGAAATGGGGGACACTGAAGAGTACGTGGGAGAAGGAGGGTTTATGGGTTGTGCTGATGTGCAGTCATGAGGCTGTGCAGTGATGAGCTTCTGGAAAGCTGCTTCCTATTCTCTTTTCCATGCTCTGAGGAAGAAAGACCCCACACGCAGCAGTAATGGCAGTAAAACCCACAATTAGAGCTCTTATGGGGTTATGATTTGGCAGTTAGTCACAGCGTATGATCAGACAGTGTACTGACGGAATACATGTAACAGCGTTAAGTAATCAGGATGCAAGGGAAAAGAGGAGAGAAAATTGAGATTGAGCAACATATTTGATTTGTCTGCAGTCTGAACGCAGCCGTAGTGCCAGTAGATGCAAAATTGTTTATATATAATTATTAATATCACATGCGGCTACCTGGTGAGCAGATAACATGGCCTTGAGGGCCATAGCTAAAACTTTGCAACCATCCAACAGCTTATTTACAACTCAGTAATTCTACTTTTTAGCATTGCTAGCTAATAATCGTTCAATATTAATACCCAGATGTACTAGCGGCTCGGTTCAGCGCTGGAGCCTGCCAGCCGGCCACTTCTCGCGGTGTGCCAGAACGCATGGCTGAAGCTCTTCTGTTTCTGTGCGACATGCGTGTTTCTGACAAAAATAAATCGTGATTATTTTGACTGATCATCATGAGTGTGATAATTAAGTGTGACTAACAGAGTGTGTATAGCCTGTGCCAGACACACCACTTCACAGCAGCGTCTGAGATCGAGCACTGTGCTCACTGAAATGAGATTTCTTTGAGCACCTGCATGCTTATTGGCATCGCTGCACTAGAAATACTAGTTATTTCACTGTGTTCTGCTAATAGGGTCCTCTGATTGCTGCCTTTTGCCTTGTTATAAAGCAGAGGCCAATATTGCGGCCAGTAATACGGTCACCATTGGCTTCCGATGTTTCTTACATGGCCCTACAGCGCTGTGTCGGTAGAGATGCTTTGTAAGCTCCTAGCAGCTTTCAAGCAAGTCAGAGCGTCCAGGCAGCACTAAAAAGAGAGAGAATTGGTTACACTTTGTTGTATCCAGTGTGATATATTTCCCCTTTGTGTTTTCTGGTAACCCTTGACTTTAGAATTAACCTTTAGAATACAGGATCATTCACTGGGTCAGCGTGCTCCCCCGTAGCAACCTGGATCAATTCTTCAGCAGGGTTTGGAATGTTTTCATTGCAGGGGACTGGATCACTGGATGTGCTGGAATGCTGTCCCTATTGTATCAGTAATAATAACGACTCTGGACTAGGTTTGTGATTGGACGTTGAGGTTGGTCCTAGACTATGATGGATTTGCAGTGAGGAGAATTTCCATTTAGCCTGATTTCTCGGAAACTGAGAAGGTTAAGGTTGTTTTGAATGTTTTAAGAACCTGCACATGTTGTTTCATGTAAATGAAATCCTGGAAGCCTTACGTTACATGGAGCTTTTTTTAAATTAACCTCTCATATCATGAAAAAATGTTTTTTCCGTAATTTGTATCTAAAGTATAGCATTTTTGTAATATTTTTGTTGAAATTTATGGATCATACTAGACTTATTTGTTGGTGAACATTGTAATTTTGTGTGAGAAAACTCCCGACTGCAAAAACAATAAAGGAATTTCCGGAAAACTGATTAAAATCCCATAGAAAAGCCATTTATCCATTTATCCAGCAAAAATAGCTTTGTAGTGAGAACAGAACTGAGCTATGGCTTTCTGATCTCTGTTCCTGCCCGTATACTGGCTGGACTGTTAGCAGGATAGTTTTGATGGCAGAACTGCAAGTTTCTCTTTGTACATGTTTGCTTTATGTTTGCATCATCCAGCCCGGACAGCATGGTTCTGAAGATGAAGGAATTGTGCTATAGCCTACTGGGCTTCTTATCTGGCCGGTTTGGCGGCCAGCGCATCCGGCAGCTCCCAGGCAGCGTGTCATGTGCATGCTCAGTGTCCAATTTTACAGAAGCGATTGCATGGCCGTGAACGGATTAATCTGTTTAAAGCGTGTGATGAGATGACCCAGAGAAAAAGCCATTGTCGTTTTACTGTAGCATTGTTCCCTTCATCACACTTATTGGATCAGGATCATAATGGGATGAGGCTGATTTGTTTTTGAGCGTGATCAAGTGTTGATTGGCGCAGAAATGTGTTTTATCACATCGGCTACGTTTAAGAATCCCTTTGAGTGTTTTTGTGGGTTATTCTTCTTTCCCGGTTTCCCTCCGCAGAGTGTTCAGATTTTTGGCTGCAGAGAACCAGCAAGCGATTCTGCCTAATGCTTCTATCACTGTGTGTTTGTTTAAGTTTTTTTCCCCTTGCCTGGAGAGCTGTGGAGACGAGTGCAACTGCGGAGAAACAACATCAAATGTTAAACCACAGATCACTGAATCCCGTGACGCTGTAAAGTAAATGCATGTGGAGTGTTTGTTCAGCATATTTGTGCTGCAGTGTTATTGATGTATTGGTTTGGATCACAGTGATCAGCCCTGTGGTCCCTGGTTATTGTCTTGAAGTATCTCGTATGGACTTTGTATAGATGTTCAGTTCAGTCTGAACTCGACAGGATGGGTCTGTTCATGTGTGGTTGTTTATTGTGACTCTACGTTGAGCTGTTGGCGAGCAATGAAGGTTAGAATGAATAGAGAGGGGTGAGAACCTGTGGTGGAAACAGTTCATTTCCCACTATGGTTCACTGCAGCTTTCATTTCTTGTACAGATGCCACATAAAAATAGCATATGGTTACAATAAAAAGGCCTTTCTAAACGCAGACTCCATCACTTAGCTGCTAAAACAAATAAATCCAAATTCATCAGGCAAATGTTTACCATCAGTATTATTGAAGAAAGTAGAAAGTCCGTAATTCAACTGAAGGACCTTGGAAGCCCATAGAAATCCCATTTTATGTCTATGCTGGATTGGAAGAAAGTTCTGCCAATGTCCTCAGCACCACAGTGGAAACATGTTATCTAAAGTTTGTCCTGAACAAACACTAATTGGAAACTATCAAAGTAATTGATTGATAAACAATAGCAGTTGCATTCCGTTTCTGGTTGATAGTGGCCTGAACAGAATCGGTCCAGTTTGGAATCTATACACGGTTCTGTGGTCGGGTCGGATAATATTCGGTTGTCCCGCCTTATTTAGATTCTTATCTCTTGCTCAGAGTAACACGTTCACATGCCCTAAACCTTTCCTCTCTCTGTTTTACAGCCTCTGCAGATCGATGATAATTTCTGCGGGCAGGATTTCAACCAGCCTCTGGGCGGCACCAGCACAATCGAGGGCATTCCGCTCTTCGTAGATAAGGATGACGGGATGACCTCAGTGGCAGCCTATGATTACCGTGGCAACACTGTTGTCTTCACCGGTACACGCACTGGCCGTTTGAAAAAGGTAAGGCGTTTCCCTGTGCTGGGCTCTTGTGCCATCTCACTGTGACTGTGCTGTTGAGGAATTTTCCTGTTTAGCCCACAGGAAGGTAGCGTTTTCTGGGAACGAAGCTGTCTGTTTCCTGGACCTTGGATTTTCTCGGTTAAACTAGTCTTACTGAAAATGGGCTGTCAGTGCCTTTTGTGAGTATAATAATGGGCTTTTATGTGATGGTGGTCTTCACTGGCAGTATTTCATACAGGATTTTTTTTTTTTGTCCAATTAGCAGCATAACTTGAGCTCAGACTAGGGATTTTCCTGTACGTCTGTTGGACATGTTTGGTTTTTGGCTGAAAGGAATTAGGCTCCCTCAGAATCTTTCTACCTAATCTGTCTGTATGTGTAGTGTACAGCTGGTTGATGGGCAGTAATTTTCTAGTCTGTGTTTGGCAGATGACCACAAAATCTGATGACACAGGTTATAACGACAGTCAGGGTGCAGGCTCAGAAGCTACAGATACAGGCATGTCACCGTGGGGGGTTCCTAGACTAACCGGACTGTCCGTTTAAATCAGCATCTACCAACACTGGTCCTGGAGATCTAACTTCCTACGGAGTCTAGCTCCGACCACAAGCTGCCTCACCTCCTCTAGCTTGGTAGCTTCTTCACAGTTTCTTGATTGCCTGGGTCAGGTGAATTAGTGTTAGGTACAGGGGGTGGCTGGTTAGATGCACGATGAACTCTGCAGGGAAGCAGATTTCCAAATTGAGGACTAGTGACAACTGCTTTAAGCCATAGAGAACGGAGAAATGAGGTGTGAAATCCCCCATCAGAGATTTCCTTTCCTACACTCTGTCTCACACCCTTATTCAAGGTTAGTATGGCTAGATCAGGGAATGTTGATCATTCATACAGTGGGCACTACGTGAAGGTTCTCCTCTTCGTGGCAGGTGAGACCTTCTTCATGGTTCATGGCATGAGTATTTGGTAAGGTGTATTAGTTCTGGCCAGTCTGGAATGCTGGAATGTGCTATTTACCTGGGCATGCAGTGCACTAGGATAGTATATCCTCATTTGTGTATGTGCCCATGTGCACATCAAGTGCTAAGCTATGTTGCATTAACCTAAATGGTCTCAGTTCTTCCACTGTGAATCAGCCATTCTTTATTTGAAATGGAGACTGACTGGTTTTGGCAGTCTTTCACTTCTAACTGTCCAGTTTCCGCCACGGAGTGTGAAGACATGTGGTCATGCAGCTGGTAACGCTCATCGCTAGCCTTCGAAATGCACCAACATCATTTCGGATGCAAGAGGAGAACAAATCATTTTGATCCCTGCGGGCTCACTTAGGGTCGAAGATCTTGGAAGCATTATTCAAATGTTACGGAATGGTAAAGGCTGAATAACCGTCTGCCTCCGTCCTTTATTTAGATTGACATGGCTCATATGCTACAGCTAATCGAGCACTGTATGTAGCAAGTAGATATTTCCATATTCACATATGGTAGACTCGCTCTTTGACATTTTCATTATGTGTTGAGTATGTGCGTGTGTATGTGTTGGGGTTGGGGAAAGGGGGGTGGAGGGAGATTGGTAGAGGCAGAAGAGACCACTGAGGCATCACATGATGGATTCACTGAGATGTGAAATGGAGGACAGACTGTGGCCAATACCCAGGAGCGAGAGAGAGAGGGGGAAAGAGAGAGATGAAGAGGGTACTTGAAGATTTAAGATGGAGATGGAGTTATAATGGAGCTTTGTATTTCATGAGCTGTGCTACTTACGCTCTCTTCCTCTCCTAGGCTCCTTCTTTAAAATATTTCCTGCGCTCCTCAAGACATGGGCCAGCACAAGGAATGGTTATCATTAGCATTTTAATGATACGCTTATAAAAAAGATGGTTCTGTTATTATTTTGCTTTAGGTAAAGCCAATGGTTCTACCTAGTCTAGAACCCTAACTTTTATATATAGAACCTTTTCATGCATAATGGTTCTTTGTGTGATGAAATGGTTCTTCAGATTGATGGAGAATGTACATCCCTGCTTCCTATTTGGAAATGGGAATTTTCCTTCTCTCACATTGTCCTACCAAACCCTCCTTCAAATCCGCAGAGAGCGCTCTTTAGCATCACTGACCCCTCTCCTGCCATGGCCTCTCCTCTGCCCACTGTGTGGGCCTCTTGATTGTCTGGACCTCAGAGGACTCTTCAATCAGGCTAAAAGCAGTGGAGCCACAGCTGACCAAGAGGCACTGCGAGTGGGCACAGACTGGTCAGCAGTGGGGTCCCCAGTGGTCCTCAGAGAAGCTCATAGGTCCTCTAATCTAGCTGTAGCACTCCACTTGAAAGAGAAAAAGAGAGAGAGAGCGAGAGAAGAGAGGGTACACGAGAGATGAAAGAAGAGAGCTGTTTAATTAACTGCATTTGCATTTTTTTAAACTAGTGTTTATGTGCTGTCACTCGAGTTTTGTGGGTCAGGAACTCGAGCCGAGGCAGAGACGGTCCCGTCAGAGTGCTCTTGGGGGGTGGGGTGTGTGCGAGCCTGTACTGTGCCCTTGTTTTAGTGTGTGAGTGAGTCATAATCAGCTACAGGAATATTCGGCGAATCACGCATAGCTTTCTTTTTTGTTTTTCTTGGAATATTATTGTTATAATAATATTAATATTGCTTAAAAGATTAGACATTACTTAAACATAAAGGTGCTGAGGATGTACAGGGGTTGGACAATGAAACTGAAACACCTGGTTTTAGACCACAATCATTTATTAGTATGGTGTAGGGCCTCCTTTTGCGGCCAATACAGCGTCAGTTCGTCTTGGGAATGACATATACTGCGTCCTGCACAGTGGTCAGAGGGAGTTTAAGCCATTCTCCTTGCAGGATAGTGGCCAGGTCACTACGTGATGCTGGTGGAGGTTCGTCCTTCTTGGTGGTATGCTGACATTACCCTGGATACCGTGGCTCTTGATACATCACAAAGACTTGCTGTCTTGGTCACAGATGCGCCAGCAAGACGTGCACCAACAATGTGTCCTCTTTTGAACTCTGGTATGTCACCCATAATGTTGTGTGCATTGCAGTATTTTGAGCAGAACTGTGCTCTTACCTGCTAACTGAACCTTCACACTCTGCTCTTACTGGTGCAATGTGCAGTTAATGATGATTGGCCACCAGGCTGGTCCAATTTAGCCATGAGACCTCCCACACTAAAATGACAGGTGTTTCAGTTTCATTGTCTAACCCCTGTATATCTTGATGCTTTTTCTGTTCTTACTATCTTTCACTACTGCTAACTGCATTGAGTAGTTTTCTAAAACAATTTGATTTGGTTTCATAATCATATTGTATTAAATGTTATTATTTTGTATTACACTGATTTATTTGATAGAGAAATCGAGTATGGGAATCAAATTGTAAAAAATAGCCAGTAAAACAAATCATAAATAATTGCAATTGACTCAAATGAGCCGTGGATGAATAAATTTGCGAACTGTAAACGAATTAAGTGGTAAAGAATCATATTTGAATATAATTGGGAGGATTCAGGGTTAAATTGTATTATATAGAATCTGAAGTGAATTTCACTGTAAAGGATTCTCATTGAATCAAATTGTATATTATTGTAATGAATTCTAAATGTGCAGAATCATTGTTGTATGCAAGGTTACAGCTAAAATGCAAAGAATCTAATTGAATCAGTTGAATTGATTTCTTAGGTGCTTATGATTGAAGGAGGAGTGTGGCTGAACCAGATTGTGCTAAAACTTCAGACTGCCCGGTCAGTTCAGATCTACTAATAGACTACTATAGAGTCACAACTGAGCCAAACCATATGGGGATAAGAGATTTCATGATGCCTTGAACTGAATCCTAATGAATGAATCCTAATCAAATCACTGTTAGGTTGTACGTTCACAGTCCTGCTTGTCTCGGGTGGTTCTGCAGTGGTCTGGGTATGTAGGAGGAGGGGCAGAGCAGAGCGTGTAGTGGAGCACACCACTCTTCTGGGCAGCCTGAGAACAGATGGAGGCATGGACTGTACAGTACAGCTCTCCAGACAGACTGACACACACACGTGCATGCACACACACACACACACACGTCCTGATTTGGCCAGCCAGCCGTTCATTCAGTTGCACCCCTCCATCATAAGAACGTATACACAGATTCATGCTGGTTCCTCTGTCTGGACAAGCTCCCACTAGTTATGTCTTTTGTCTTTCTCCGTAGGTGGCTGTCCTCACTGTCCTTTTTCATTTTGATTTCAATCACCAGTTCTCTCACTCGCTCCCTTTCTTTCTTTCTCTTTTGCTCTCTGTCTCCCTGTAGCTGTAGCATCTGAGTGGGCTGAGTAGGTCATTCCGACACATTGTTTTCTGAGTAAATGGCTTTGCTGTCATCCTGAATTAGCTCAGTCAAGCACACGCTACTCCAGTCTCTCAGTCTCTGTCAATACGGTATCTCTCTCTCTCTCTCTTTCTCTCTCTCTCTCTCTCTCTCTCTCTCTCTCTCTCTCTCTCTCTCTCTCTCTCTCTCTCTCTCTGTAATAAGGTTGTTAATTATAGCCCCATGTTCTCATTAATATTAATTTGGTCCTTCTCTATCACACTGAGGGGCTTCTGGTGCTGCCCGTAATCGCATGAATGTCTCCTTTCATTTGATGTAGTGGTTTCTGTCACTCCTGCGATCACTGTCACCGGAGCAAATCTCTAGCTCTTCTCTAGGACTTCTGCGGTTGTGTTCGGGTTTTAAGAACTGACAGACGGTGTGTCTCTAAGAGTGGGTCTAGATATTTTACACCAGGAATGGTGAGGGCATGGGTTCTGCCATGTTTACTCTTCAGAACAGTATAGAGGTCATCAGATTTTATGGGTTTCGCGGTAGGGCTGACATTAGCAGAAAATGCAGGATCAGATGTCAGACGGGAAAGACCAATACAATCCTGTAACAGTCCCATATTTCTGTCTGTAGGGTTGTACAGTGTTACAGCCGGAGATCTTGAGTCTGTTAGATGTATAGCTTAAGTGAACTGCTTGAAAGCTTAGTGAAGTTGAGCCGACTGTATACAAACACACTGTAATGGTTTGATTTAGCCACTCATCGTCCAATCAGATTATTACTGGAGCTACATCTGATTCAAACATGAATGCGCACTGGGGGTTGGAAAGATCAAGGTTAAAGATTGACGAGGTAACACACACACACACACACACACACACACACACACACACACACACACACACACACACACACACACACACAGCAATATAAACCAATTCTGATTGGAAGAGAAATCAATTGTATGTCCTGAGATGGAGGCTGAGTTTGCCATCCGGCTCTGCCCACCATCTACCACATGAATGTAAACGAGCCATGAATGCTCAGCTAATTCCTGAAGTTAATGAAACTGTGTTATGTAGGGTTGAGAATAACTAACTCTATTTAATAGCTAGTGTGATATATTACATCAGTGTTTTTTTTAAAGCATGTTGTTGAGACCACCGGTACAGGGTAAACTGATTGTATAGCTTGTTTTTAAGTGAATTGATTGCATTTTCTCTGCTGCCCCGCCACCCCCTCCCCCCCAAATTGAAAAAGGACTGCAAAATATACTCCGCTCCTCAGAAAGTCTTCTAATAGGTTGCTCCCCAATCTGGGAAAGTGATAGGAGCATAAGCACACATCTCGGAGGCCAAAGTTTGAGCTGATTTTGGAGAAGGATTTCCGCGCATGACGGAACAGAAGACAAACCGCCTGACATTTGTCACAAAACTTCTTGTTACTGTCGATCTGTCATCTCGGCTGGCACCGTGTCAATGCCGATAACACTGATTGGCGGAGTGAGTTCATGTCATCTGCAGAAGTTTGCAAAGGTCCAACAGAGAAGGACTGCACTGAGGTGTTACTTTAACCATCTCCCCCCTCTAATAATGAATAATAGGCCTTCAGCCTGGTTCATGCAGATTACTTTTTTTTTTTTTTTTGAAAAGCGAAGAAGAGCAAAGCTGCTTTAAAGCTGCACTATTTAAGGTTTGGAGATTTGGAGACCCCTCTGGTGGAAATGTGTAACTGCATTTAATCTGCAAAAGACGAGTGATGTGGGCTGTGCTTTGAAGCCCAACAAGCTCGAAACTTGCTAAAGGACATGTCTTACAGGGATGTGAGTGAATTCAGCAGCACTACACTGTTGAGGTCGCATTTGAGACATAAACATGGAGCCAGACCTTCGTTTGAGCCAGTTTGCGTGATGACGTATAAAGATGTTTGAAAATTCACCCCTGGGTGACTCGCCGCAGCACAGGCTCACCATATTTTACCTTTTTTAATTTAGCTTTTTTATTTTAAGTCTCAAGGCCAGTGGTCACTGACCCTGGTCTACCTTCCTGCAGAGTCTAATTCCAACCACAATCCAGCACACCTGCTCCAGCTAATTGGCTGGATCCCATGCATGGAGATCATGCAGCATGGTAGATGCAGGTTGGAACGAAACTCAGAAAAAGTAGATCCCCAGATGGAGGGGTGGGGACCACTGCTCTAGCTTATATATTATGTGCTGCATGTGCTGAATAGTTTTTACAGGGAGCTTTGTAGTCTCTTCACCTGAAGCGAATGCAATGTCTGCTCATTTACAAACCTCGTATAGACACAAATGAATCCTCTCTGTTCCGGAACTCGCTGAGCAGAATGAAGTCACCAGTGCGCCTACTCTTTTCTTTTTAATGATGCAGTGGTTTACCCAACTCACCAGAGAGCGAAGGAATAGGATCCCTTCATCACGCAGCGTCGCACCACCTCTCAGCGGGACTAATCTGTCAAGATGAAGAGAAGTAGATGGAGTAATGCATAATGGATGAGGAATAGGTTTGCCGGGCTGGGTTTATTTAAGAGAAGCCTTAACAACGTGTGCTGTCCAGGTTACGAGGAGTGTGCTGGTACGGCACCACACGTGCTCTAGTTTTGCTTTACGTGCGTTTCAGGAGCATGTTTCTGGGGCGGGGGGGTTTCCCCTCCTTTTGTGCAAAAGCACACCCGGAGTCCAAAGCAATTACTTAAATGATACTGCTCTGTGACACAGAGTCCAATGGAGAGGCCATAATTGGAGCTGCAGAGGTAAATTACCTTTGGCCCAGAGTGACACAGACAGACACACACACACACACATACACACACACACACAGGAGCCAGCAATAATGGATCGGCGGCCCATCGCTCTGAGCTCTACATCTACATAATCAGTATTTTAGAGTAGTTTGGCAAAAAAACAACTTCAGACCAAACATTGTCAATCAGCCAAGACATGTTTGGCTCTCAGTGTACCGCATCCACTGGAGATATGAGGCTAATGCAGCTAGCACGTAATGGAAACAAGTTAGCACTGCGCAATCGGCATGTCTATCTGTGTGTCTCTCATTATGTAATATTGTTCATCACAAATAAACTTATGGAGCTTCTGCCATTGTGTGTATTCAGGGTTGCCTGTCATATTTAGAATTTGTCAGTGTAATTACAATATTAAGCTCAGCAAACCAAAAAAAAATAAAATCAGCCACCTTAACTGAAACATACCTAAGGGCAAGTAGCACTTCTGAGTGCTCTGCTTCCATACACATGCAACATTAGCTGTTTCCTTCACACTGTAGACTTTTAAAAAAAAAAAAAAAATTATGAAATATGAATTATGAACTCAAAACTTCCTTTTTAATAATGCTGTGCATCTAAGCTTATTTTTATTAACATTTTAACAATTTGTTGTGATGTTTAAACCTGCAACTGCTAGTTATCAGTGATGTAATCTTTAGCAAGGAGACTTTCCTACTCCAGTGTAAATCAGTAGTGTAAGAGCGCACCACTAGCGTGTGCATCAGCAAGCCTACATGTATGGTGCTGTGCTTTTTATACTGTGTCAGTGTCTCAGTACATGTCCTTGTTTAAAG
>JAMWET010005322.1:475000-510000 GCA_024036415.1 Prochilodus magdalenae | reverse complement strand
GTTGGCTCTTGCACTACTGCCATCACAGCAGACTCCAATATGCAAATGAGCCCTCTAACCAATCACAGTGCCTTTGCATGTTTGTTGTTAGCCTCTTGACCAATCACAGTTTCAGGTGAGAGATCTAGTAAGCCGAGTTTAACAAAATCTGTATTGTAGTAATTATGGTCACAGTCCTACGAGTTTATCGGTGTCACGCAGCCCTACAACACACGGACCCAAACACACACAGGTTGCAGTGTAAATAGGCCGCGTGTTCTTCTGGCTGAGTGCTCTCTCGGTCAGGGTCGGAATATGAGTGCCTGCAGCAGGCTATCTAGATTTCCGCTATGCTATATTTGCTCTGGGATAAGGTGTGCTAAATGACTGCTCTTTCCTCTTCTCTTCTGCTCTCCTCCTTTCCTTTCCTCTCCCCTCCACATTACCCCTCTCCAACCCACCTTGGGGCAGTTTTGTCCGTCTTAAATGAGAGACGATAAAGGAAAAGAACGATTGAGTTTCCATCCGCCTCGAGCCTTCCTGTTCTTCTGATATTTCAGTCTTCACACATACATCACCCCCCCCCCCCCCTCTCCCTCTCTCTCCCTCTCTTCCCTTTTCTTTCGCTCCCCCTTTTGCTTCCTCTCGCCTTTTCTCTTTTGCTCTTGGCCTCTCTCACTGTTTCTCACTCTTTCTTTTACACCCCCCCATCTTTCGTCTCTCCACCCTATTGTTTCTATGGTAACTGCAAAGATAGAGGTGTTGTCAAATCTGCTCAGGTAGAATTCCACAGGATTGGGTTCTGTGTGTGTGTGTGTGTGTGTGTGTGTGTGTGTGTGTGTGTGTGTGTGTGTGTGTGTGTGTGTGTGTGTGTGTGTGTGTACATGTGTGCAAGACGAAGGTGCGTGCTTCTGTGTCATGCCAAATCACACACTGATATAACCCACTCCACACACATACATATCACTGCTGTTGGAAAACCTAATTTCTCCAAAATGCTAATTTGCAAATAAAGAAAACAAAAACATTTTAAGAAGTAATATGGCGTTTGTTATATGTACTTCCGTTCGGTGATCATGTTAGCTGGCATTGTCCTTCAAACCAGCAGCTGCTGACCTCACGTTTAGTGTCATTAGTGTCTGCTATGAGGATATGCTGCTCACATAGCTTCATATTAGTGCCCTGGGCTTTCATTATGATCACAGTAGCGTCATTTTGAGACTCTCCCTTAACTCTCCTCAGTTATCAGACGTGTCCTACAAGTTTAAAAGAACACGATTCCCCATGAATAAGGGGTGGCTGATACTTCCAACTGATACTCCCCACATGAGTGGTTTACTTCCATCATCCGAAGCGCTTCTAGAAATTTGTGTGTGAAACTAATTCACTTTCCTTTTTTCAAGTTATGGAACTGAATTTCATATTTACTGAGGTCAGCATTAAAAAGCTGCTAGGTTAATGTTCACAAGATCTAGATTTATATCCAGTCAACTACAGAATTTTATTTAGTAAAGCACTAATGAAGCTTGCTGCCGTCGATTTTTATACAAAAGCAGGGCAAATCTTATATATGATTCAAATAAATTTATTTAAAAAAAAAAATTATTTTAATCCCTGCCTGTAATCACCTCTGATTTTTATAATGTCCCTGTAATCTGATTATGTATATTATACATACTAGTGGTTGTAAGAGGACACTGTCTGTGAATGGAATACACATTACATGCTTTATGCTGGAAATCTTTCCAATAATTCTGTTTAACCAAAGTTATGATATTCCAAAACAATGTTACCATTACCATTACAAAAATGACTGTGCAGCTCCTGAACTGGAAAAAGCTGGTCTGGTTGGCAGACCTCGGATCATCTTATTTGCCGGCTTCTTATTTAAATTTTCCGCTCTACCTTAAGTGGTGCCACAGTTACGGTGAGGAGAATTTAAATAAGAAGCTGCTGGATAAGAGGCTGACTTCAGCCTAGTCTGCCTGGAAGGTTGATTAGCGAAGCTGTTTAAAATGGCAAGCGGAGAGGGCAAGCGTAATCCATCCTGACATTCATCTCCTGTTTGGGAACACTCTGGTTTCCCAATCGAGTGGGATAATAATGGACAAAGTATCATAGACCGAGCAGGAACGATGCGCACAAGTATGAAGTAACCATGAAAATACCTCAGCTATGATGACTCATTTGCCAAGACATCGCACAAATATCTCAGCTGCTGGGGTAAAGAGAAAACACCCTGCAGCAGCAGGTACTTCTCTGGACTGGTTAGCTGCCAAGTTCCGACATATAGGCACGTTTGTAGCTTCCGGTTTGCTTCTCTGCTCGGTTGCAGAGAGCTCTGGATTCTGCAGTTTGCTGGGAGTGACAAACCTCCCATACGTACTTCAGCTAGAATGTAGGAGTCGCCATTTATATAATTTCATGTCATTTTGATATCTGGGTTTAGCCCGCATAAGGGAGATCCATGTAACAGCATGTTGCATGATGTCATGTATATGCTGTTTACAATTTCAGCACCTTCCCGTGTCCCTTGATATAGTGTTTATTGTTGTGCAAGAGGAGGACCGACAAGTCAACTTATAAGACAACACCCATCATGTGGGGCATTACAGCAAACCCGATAAATGAGTACAAGCAAGCAACTGTTTAATAGGTTCAGTAAACAGTGAAATAAAATAGTTTTCAGCCAAATATTGGAAAATACCCTGATATAATTGTGAGTGTGTATTACCACCTTGTTGTGTATGTATATTAGTGTTTTGTAATTGTGGTTATTTGGGATTGGAGGGCTGTAAGTGTAAAATGCCCTGGTAGCAGATTTTACTATCCTCATAATTAGAGTGTGGGTGTGTGTGTGTAGTGCGTGTGCGCATGCACACATTTGTGTGTTAATGGGTTAAAAGACGAAATGCACAAGCAGCAGCTTGCTTGTCCTGCTTTATTGGTGCTTTCTTGCCTACATGCATTTTCTCTATAGGGGAGAGTGTGTGTGTGTGTGTGTGTGTGTGTGTGTGTGTGTGTGTGTGTGTGTGTGTGTGCGCGCGCGCATGTGCGTGTGTGTTTGTGTTCACTGGGGAAAAATAAAACTGCAGTCAGGCTTGACTTTTATTTCACAGAAACTATCACTACAGTAATCGTCAGTTTGTGGCCTAACACGAGAGAGACTGCACACTAACTCAGTCAGATGTTAGTCATTCAATGTGGTGAAATGCTAATTACAAGAGACACATAATGAGTAAGATTTGTTCGCAGTGGTGCTGATGGGAACCAGACGTCTGAATGGTTTTAGCGCTACCTCCTAGAAAACGTTAAATGGTCATGAGTGTGTTGCCTGATGCATGATATGTTGCTTTGCAGTAGTTTTGCAATAACGTTTTGGGTTATAAATGATTTTTTGCATTTTTTTTATTATTGCTTTCATTGCAGTGAGGTGAGAACATGTAAGGCAGAATAGTACACAATAGGGTACTACACAATAGGATTGGGGAACATTATCTAATGGGGATGTTTCTGGTCAGTATTGAAAGTCCAGGCCTGTTATGTGATCAGTAAGACTTGAGCATCGCCTTTCTCAGTTAGCTGTGGTTGTGAAACCACAGCATGTAGTTGTTTGGCTGCCTCTGATTGGTCTAACTCATCCACAGGCAGTTTGCAAGCTTTGATATTATGTATTTCCATGTAGGATGTGTTTTCAATTGCAATTTCATTATAAAATTGATTTTATAAAACTTTTTTTTTTCTTCAAAATGATCCTCTATTGTTTATTGTAAATCGATCCCATAAAACTGATATATGTAGGTTCACTTGAAATTTTGACTGGTGAATAAAACGGCTGGAGAAAGAACTCCATTACAAACGCTCTAGATGACTAATGCAGTACAGGAATGTTGAAAAAGGGGGTGGAATTTGTTCTTAACACATGAAAGTAGCACTGTGGCCGAATGCTGTGTTTCATTATGTGTGCAGCATTTTGCCCAGTGGCTCTTATATAACTACCCTCTTCAGATACTAAACATCAGCGACCAGTTCATTACAGCTGCATGGAACACTTTAGAACGAACACTGCGTTAAACAGATGACGCGTCGGTGTTAATAAATAATTGAGCCTTTATGTAGAGCGGCGTATATTTAAGCAGCTTTACCTCATACGGGATCAATATATGGATCTATACAGCATGAAACTGGAGGAAGGTTATTGATCCATATTAAATTTCACAATGAGCTGTAGGATATTGGATGACTGAGATTCATGAGGAATGTGTGAAATAATGGATAACTGTATGCTGGGAGGGACGGAGGAAAGGAGGGAGGCGAATGTTACGTTAATTTGATTCACTAAACAATAGTCAGGGGAGTGTATTACGCTCATGTAGAGGCAGGGAGTGCAGGCCAGCTTAATAAGGTAATAACACACACAAGCACACACACACACACACACAAGCACACACACAAACACACACAAGCACACACACAAGCACAAGCACAAGCACACACAGAAGCAAACACACACAGAAGCACACACACACACACACATATATATATATATACACACACAAGCACACACGCACACACATATACACACACAAGCATACACACACACAAACACACACACACATGCACACACACAAATACAAGCACACACACACACACACACACAAATACAAGCACACACACACACACACACACACAAGCACACACACACACACAAACACACACATGCACACACAAACACAAGCACACACATGCGCACACACACACACAAGCACAAGCACACAAACACAGACGCGCACACACAAGCACACACACACACACACACGCAAACACACACACACACACGCAAACACACACACACAAGCACACACACATAAGCACACAGTGAGCCATACAGAGACAGGCTTTGAGGAAAAAAAGGAAGCTGAGAAGAAAAGAGTTTCACATACGTATACACTCCCACAGTCTGACAGAAGCTCTGGGAAAGGCGGAAGCAGTTCAGGAAAGAGTTTTCTCACACACACAAGGAAAGAGTCGAGGGTGCGTGATGTCTGTGGCGTGGAAGGTTTGAACCCACCGATGAAATCAAATGACGTGCCTAAGAGAAAACCAGTACACATCTCCTACATAGAATACCCTTAAAAGAGCAAATCCACTCCGATTTTTAAAAATTGGATGCGTGTTTAACCGTTAAGATCTTAACAGTTATTGAGGGTTTTGATGTGCAACGCTTTGTTCTAGAGAAACTTGCCGAGTCAGAGTTGTTTACAGTGGCGGTGATGGGAACCAGATGTCTGCAGACTCCAAGGGATGTAAGACCTACCTCACATGAAGTTGTTACACCAAATAGTTCTGAATTCTGAAGCCTGAGACTTTGTTTTGCAGTAGTCGTGCTTATAGTTGTGCTTATAGTCGCTGGTACGATTACAGGAGAGACCAAAAACATCATTAATGTTTAATGTGAGTTATGTAAGTAGGTTTTATTAGAAACAATTTTGGAGTTTGGAGTAGCAACAATGCTTATTTACAGTGGCTGGGGTGCAATTGGCAACACATCCTGCATGTTCTTGGCTTTGTGCTAGCCAGTAGCGGGATGCTACAATATAAAAACTTCAGGCATGTGTAGATTCACTGGTCTGGTATTTGCAATTTTAGCAAATGTGTTGTCCCATCAGCACCTCTGTAAAGAAATCAGTTCATAAGTTTCTCTACCATCATCATCAATATCATCATCATTATTCTAATGTTGAGAATTGCTAATATTCCAGTTTTTAAAATATTCCTCTAGATATTTCTGCATCATTGCTCTTAAAAGATTCTGATCAGGCATTTTGTGGTTGCATCCATTTCCCAAGGACCTGTACTGAACCGTTGTGCCCATGCTGAGGTCATTTTCCCTTCACCAGAATACCAGGCCTCCTGAACTGGGAGGTAGTAAAAAACATGCATGCCATTGATTGGTCAAACGGAAAATGATACTGTCGTGTGAAGGTTAACGGACACAAGCCTTTAATTAGTGGTCAGATTACCGTGCTGTACCACGCTGTCCAGTGGAAAAGAGCTTCCAGACTCAGTGTGCTATAGATAGTGGTGTAGTGGGAAATGTATGGCTTTGCCGGAGTTTCTGCTGCTTCAGCACCTTCAGTAGAACACGAGAAGTAAACAGCGACTCAATAAGGATTAAAATACTGTTTATTCCACAGTTAATACGGGAGATTTATGGGCAATGTACATTTGTGTTAGAGATTTAATAGAGAGCATTAATACAGCTTTAGATAGACATCTAGTTGTATTGTTTGTATGTATGAAGCAGACGGCTGCTCCTCTGTTCAGACTACATTGTCATTTTATTCTTATCGCTGAAGCATGCTGTCTCTCCCTCCTTCTCTCCCTCTACCCCTCTCCCTTTTCCTTCTCTCTCTCCCTCCCGCTCTCTTTCTCTCCCTCTCCTTCTCCTCTTCCCAACCCTTCCTCCTTTCCCCTCCCTTCTCATTTCACCCTCCCTCTCCCACCCTCTCTCTCCCTCCCCTTCTCCCCCCTCGCTCTGTCTCTCTCACTCTCCGTCTCACTCTCTCACTCTCTGACTCTCTGTCTCTCTGCAATGGATGCACTCTAAGTGCTCAGGAGGAGCTTTGTGGCACTGACTGCTCAATCCGTAGTTTCATTAGAGATCCAGCCATCTGCACTGCCAGGCCGCAGTAACTAGCCAGGCCCAGCAGATCCTCCATCAGAGCCAGAAAGGCAGTCTGACCATTCGTCTGCTTCTCTGTGGACAGCAGGGGACGGGTCAGGGGTCAAGGCCACGGGAGAATGAGTGCACTGAGGGATGAAAGAGGATTTAATACTCAGGAGGTAGCGTGTGTATGTGTGTGTTTGTGGAGTTGCTAAGTGGCGAAATGTTTTTTCCCACGTTCTGCCTTTTCCCGTTTTTTCTTTTCTCTTTATTTCCTGTCTTTCTTTTTTTCCTTGTTCCCTTTTAGAGATGGATACTAGACTGCCTAGCCCATTTCCTGGCTCTTCTTAAGGTTGAAAGAGCAGCCGCTGCTGGTGTTTGTGGAGAGAGAGAGAGAGTGTAGGAGAACAGTGGAGCTAGGGATGGATAAGGACGAGGGAATGAGCTGACAGGGATAGATAGATAGACAGACAAGCCTCCAGATAGACACCTGATCTCTTCCTCTGCCATAACCGCTGCCTCTTCCGACCAGTATGATTTAGTGTGTGTGTGTGTGTGTGTGTGTGTGTGTGTGTGTGTGTGTGTGTGTGTGCACACGCTGACAGGGAGGATATCTTTGGATCAGATGCACATGCACAGACAGTCTGGGGCCGACACTCGGCCCCCAGGAGCTATAGGAGCTGTTGCATAATAACTGTCACTTCATTCTGTAGACGATTGTTTCCGCATTGTGAATTCTACTTGCGTGTATACAGATGCATCACCTAGAGTTGCGCAGCTGGAATTGGCCATGATCACAGTCTGCTGATTTTGGAGTTATTTTAATTTTTGACCCACCTGTGTTGCAGTTTCAGCTGTGTATGCTGTGAGCCAGGTGATTGCACTGAATATGAATAATGCTGTATGTCTACCAAAATTCTGTAATCATGCGTGCATCGTATGCGCTGTATAGCCAGTTGCCTCCTACTTCCGATGTGCAGCTTTCTTTGATTTATATAGTTTTTATATAGACTTGTAAATGGCAGAATGGTCCACATCATTTTGGTAAACATTTATATTGTATCCTTGGCTAATAGAAATGAATGGATTGTGCTATGGTGTTCAGTCAGCCCACACATTGGGATGGATAATGAAAATCTGTCATTGTAATAATAGGTAATAACTGCCATAAAATAATCAATGGTAGCTTCCAACATTAAAACCTGCACCTTGCTAGACGTGAAGACCTACCCCTGTAATGTTGAGTGATTTGGCCGAATGATTTCCCTGGTATGATAAACACTAAACAGAAATGAAGAACTGCTCAACTTTTTAGTACAACTGTTTTAGATTCTGCCAGGTAGCCTGAGCTGTAAGTTTGACTGATGTAGCAACTCAGAATTTTGTAAATAGTGAATTATCAGTCATTGATGATTTGACATTTGGATTGCAGCTGATGATTTTAACCAATAATATCGCATCCCATTTGTGCTCATGCGTGCCGAGATGCATGTGTCATGTGCATTTCTAATCTGTTTAAAACTCACTAAAGTGGACAGGCTAGTAGATAACACCTCACATACAGACCCGAGCAAGGGAGTGGTGTGGAGAAGCCGTAATCACTCCACTCCAGTTTAGCTCGAATTCCTGCCCTGGTCTTGCACCATGCTCACTACCCAGACAAACGGCTCTGCTATGCTCCATCTCCGCTCCTAATTATATAATGTATGGCCGTTATTAAATGAAGAACTAGTTAAACATATGATACTACACACAGGCTGTTTTCCATAAGGATGAGGTTAGAAGTGACAGCCCACTCACAGGCTAGAAATCTGCTGAGGGTAAACAAATGCACATGCTTTTAACACCATCTTCTTTATCCATTGTGCAAAATGGACCACAGAAGAGTGACTGTAACACCATATGTAGCTCGTGGCTGCACTTTGTCGCACTCTCTGTAGCACTTTGTGATGAGTTCCTGGTATATAGGTCTGCTGAACAGCCTCGCAGTGCATACGCCGTCTCTGAACGGCCATCAGGTGATACTAAAGCAGTCGCTGACGGTAATCAGTGAAAATGGTTATAATAATAAAATATTGATATTAAAATTAAACAGGGCTGTTCACTACTAATTCCATTCATCGTGTTGACTTATTACAGTTTGCTCAGAGGCCTTGTGTTAAAGACGAGCCCCAGCAGTAGCCTGTCTGGAAACCTGCTCCTTGTTTAACGCGAAAGCCTACCCCTGTAATGAGTGATTTGCCTAAATGATTCTCCTGGTGTGATCAAAATAAACATGCCTCCAAGAATCCATCTGCTTCCACTTTCCCAGACGTTTCTGCACTGGTAAACTTTTTTAGCACAACTGCTTCAGATGCTACCAAAAAGTTTGGCTGGCCTAGCAACGAAGAAGTGTGGCGTTCTCAGAATTTTGCAGAGCGCCAATTATCATCCCAGAAATTCCATATCAGCGTATTCCAAGCATACGCTCCTCTGTTGTGCTCCGTGCTGATCAGAGCTGGAGCTGCAGTGATTTGTTATTCAGTTTGGCAGCTCAGTTTGCTAGAAATAGGGTTCAGTGTACGTGTGTGCGCGTGTGTGCGTGCACATCTATTGGATGAATGACTTTTCGATTGCTCTACTCTTACCAGAAGAGCCTGTAATCGGTTGTGCCCTCTCTTACAGGCTGGGTCAAACCTTTCAGCCACAAGGCACCGCACGAGAACTCCAGCAGGGTGTGTGCATGCGTGCGTGTGTATGTGTGTTATTACAGTTTCTAGCGCTCCTTATGTCTTTCTTACTGTGCTGCTGTGCGGCAGGAGGGCTGTGCGACAGAGTGTGGAGAATGGAGGGCACACATGAGAGGGATGAGAGAAGAATAGCCTCTCTGAATCAGACTGATTTCTCTGAGCTTTGCCCTCTGTTGCATCATCTGTCTGATGGCATACAGAGAGGAGAAGAGTCTGCATTGTGTGTGAATGGGTGCAATGAATGGGACAAAGGAATTCCGTGTTTATTAGGGCTGGCCGGAAGCGTGATGGCATTGGATATTGCCGATGATTGACGAGTAGCCAGTTTCTGATAATTAGCGAATTGCTTACTTTGATTGGAGCACCCCGCTGGGCAGCGGTGGATTTTGTCTGCATATGCTGTTTTGGTTTTGCTGCTATCAGCCATGGACTGTTAGAACAGTGGATTGTTCCAGGGCGTTGATAACCCGAGCACATTTTTTCCATACCAGTGTGAGTTTCTCGGATTACAACATACCATCTGAGGAAAATTCTAAGCATTTTCCACGCAGCTTAAAGTCCAGAGCACACTGACCCAACTTTGCAGTTGTTTTAAGAATGTCTACAAAAAAAACTGACCAGCCAAATGAACCAGGGTGAATAGAAAGAGAACGTTCTAGATTCTCCCAACAGTCAAACCAAAGTCGACGTTTCTGTGGCTGTGTGCTCTGACCTTTAAGTAATGTTGGCAGTCATTTTGCACTGCTCAAAAAAAGAACTGATAATGCAAAAGGACCATGGAACATAGGAGAGGACTCACTAGAACTCAGGAAACGATGAGAGATCATTCTAGAACCATGTGTGATTAGGAGGAGAACTTTCATGAGCAATTAAAATGGGGGAAATCTTTCTCAAACGGTGTGAATGGCAGGAGAGGGTTCTAGCACAGAGTACGTTGAGGAAACATTGCTGTAGTAGTGGAGAACGTTCTGTAACAGCTAGAATGGGTTGCCACTTTTTAGTATGCATGGTAAGCAGAGTCTAGAACAATCCAAATATAGAGAACATTCTAGAGCAGTGTGTGTATAGAGCAAAAGAGCGTTTAGAAGCGTTTGAAGAAGGCAGAGCATTCTAGAACTGTACAAAGACAGGGAACTGTCTAGAACATTGTAAATGCTTTGAGTGCATCTAGAACACTATGAACAGTGAGAATGTTTTAGAACAGCTTAATTAGTAATAACATTTTAGAACCGTCAGTAAGGAGAGTGTTGTAGAACAGGATATGTGGAGTGCACAGCTGAGAACAGTGTGACGATAGATGATGATCCAGAACTGGTTAAGGAAAGGAAAATGTTCTAGAACATCGTGAATCTTCATCTGGACTTCTAGAACGTTGTGAATTCAGAAGACATCTAGAACAGTGAATAGGCGGAACTTTGTGGAATAGAATAAATGGGGATTGCTTTCTAGAGAATGGCATGTACAGGAGAACGTTGTAAAACAGCAGTACCATGATGGATGTTCTAAAACATTGTAACTGGAGGAGAACATTCTGGAGCAGGGTGAATGCACATGACTTCTAGAACACTTAATGGTGAGAATGTTGTAGAACAGCATGCACAAGAACTTTCCAGAACCGTGTTAATTGGGGAACGTTGTGAAGCAATATGAAAGGGGTGCACAATCTAGAACAGATGTGAATACGAACAACATTCTACAACAGTGTGAGTAGAGAAGCATTCTAGAACTCCGATAAAGAGGGCATTGCAGTCTAGAACTGTGGATCTACATCCAGGCTTTTAGGTTCTTGTGAATGCAGAGGACATCTAAAACAGAATGAATGTAGAAAACAGTATGAATGAAGAGAAACGTTCTAAAGTAGTTTGAGTGGAGGAAAGTAGTTTGTTCTGTTCATGTGGATGGGGAGAACATTCTAGAACAGCGAGAACAGAGCTGAAAATTCTCCATTAATCCTCAACAGGTATGGTACATTAACCATACATGGATTTGGAGTGTGCCCCAGTTTATGGTCTGAGTGCATATCTGAGGGTGTCAGGCTGACGGACAGGCCGTTCTCCGTGGAGGAAGCACCAGCATGAACATCTGACGAGATGTGTTTGTAAGTTCTCCGTATTTTAACAGCATTGAAGCAGGTGACTGTTTGTAACTGTGGGATAATGGGTAGGAGATGTATGAAATATGGCTCAGGTATGTGGTATCATGATAATTCCCAGATTAATCTGATCCTCTCTTGTGTCTAAGTTTGGCAGACGTCCTGTCATGTCCTTATCAGAGGGCAGTAAGCATGGTCTGCTGCCGCAGATCTGCGTTCTGTTAGTGCGGTGGTGTTAGAGATGACGGGCTTCTGCTCACGACAAGCTGGGCTGTTCATTACAGTGACAAACTCACTAATAAAGATCTGATTGCATTACAAGTCTTTGTCATCTTAATCTACTCGGCTTCCTTCAGAGCGGCCGCTGGAATAAGGGCTTTCGCTGCGCTGCATGAAGCGGCCTGCTTCTTCTCTCATTAGAACTTGTGGGAGATTTCAGCTCCTTATAATCAATATTGGTGATGCAATTTTCGCATTGGTCAGACCCCTGCTCCACTCCTCTCCTCTTTTTCCTTTCTTCTCCTTCCTCCTGTGTAGAGAAAGAGATGGATGCAGGCTCTCATTCCTCTCCTCATCACTCATTCTTATTCTCATTGACTCTGAGTGGAGAGAGAGAGGGCAGTGCGTGTGTGTGTGTGCCAGCAGGCCATCGATTAGAGTTGACCACAGGACACAACCACTCAGAGGGAATGAGATGGAGAGCGGAGGAGTGGGACAGAGAGAGAGTGAGAGGGGGGCGAGAGAGCAAAAGAGGGCAAAACATTTGTGTTGATGTTGATGACCGAAATTTGTTTCTGACTCGGTTTGTGACTCATTCCCCGAAAGGATACAGGGTGTATATTCACCGTTTTCCTGCATGTCTCCGTCCTCTGAGGGTGGAACTAACCGGAACCCTGCAGATTCCGGAATGGTGTTTGATAAACAGCAGTAGCAGCTATCAAGGTCTGAATTTCGTCTGTATGTTTGTCCATTTTCATAGGTAGCAATGCATCATGGAGTTACAGCACAGTGCTAATTGTTGGAGGGCCTCATTGCTCAAAGAGGAGCTCCAGGGCTTTATACTGGTCTCATGTTCATTTATAGAGAAACTTACTGACCCACATTTCCATACAGTTGTGCTGATGGTAACCAGGGGGCGCACACATGTTCATTTTATTTACCATCCAAACCAGCAGTAAAGCTGAGGTTTGTATATAAGCACTGATGAAGCTAAACTCATTAAAATACACTTTAGACCAAAAGCTCTATCACAAACTGCCATAAACGATATCAGGCAGGGTCAGATATCAGGCAGGGTCAGATATCAGGCAGGGTCAGATATCAGACAGTGTGTTCACAACAGTTTCACGTAATAACTTTCTGTGACTGAGGTTTGCTTGTGTGTAAGTTGTGTTGAGCTTATTAAGATGTTCAGTGATGATTCTAAAGTCATGTTCAGATCATTCAATTACCCCCTCCCTCCCACCCAGTCTCTCCCTCCCACCCAGTCTCTCCCTCCCACCCAGTCTCTCCCTCCCTCCCACCCAGTCTCTCCCTCCCTCCCACCCAGTCTCTCCCTCCCACCCAGTCTCTCTCTCCCTCCCTCCCACCCAGTCTCTCCCTCCCACCCAGTCTCTCCCTCCCTCCCTCCCACCCAGTCTCTCCCTCCCTCCCACCCAGTCTCTCCCTCCCACCCAGTCTCTCCCTCCCACCCACCCAGTCTCTCCCTCCCACCCACCCAGTCTCTCCCTCCCTCCCACCCACCCAGTCTCTCCCTCCCTCCCACCCAGTCTCTCCCTCCCACCCACCCAGTCTCTCCCTCCCTCCCACCCACCCAGTCTCTACCTCCCACCCACCCACCCAGTCTCTCCCACCCAGTCTCTCCCTCCCACCCAGTCTCTCCCTCCCACCCAGTCTCTCCCTCCCTCCCTCCCACCCAGTCTCTCCCTCCCACCCAGTCTCTCCCTCCCACCCAGTCTCTCCCTCCCACCCAGTCTCTCCCTCCCACACAGTCTCTCCCTCCCACACAGTCTCTCCCTCCCTCACAGTCTCTCTCTTCCTCCCTCCCACCCAGTCTCTCCCTCCCTCCCTCCCTCCCACCCAGTCTCTCCCTCCCTCCCTCCCTCCCACCCAGTCTCTCCCTCTCTCCCTCCCTCCCTCCCTCCCACCCAGTCTCTCCCTCCCACCCAGTCTCTCCCTCCCTCCCACCTAGTCTCTCGCTCCCTCCCACCTAGTCTCTCTCTCCCTCCCACCCAGTCTCTCCCTCCCACCCAGTCTCTCCCTCCCTCCCACCCAGTCTCTCTCTTCCTCCCTCCCACCCTGTCTCTCTCTTCCTACCAGTCTCTCCCTCCCTCACTCCCACACAGTCTCTCCCTTCCTCACTCCCACACAGTCTCTCCCTTCCTCCCTCCCACACAGTCTCTCTCTTCCTCCCTCCCACCCAGTCTCTCTCTTCCTCCCTCCCACCCAGTCTCTCTCTTCCTCCCTCCCACCCAGTCTCTCTCTTCCTCCCTCCCACCCAGTCTCTCCCTTCCTCCCTCCCACACAGTCTCTCCCTTCCTCACTCCCACACAGTCTCTCCCTTCCTCCCTCCCACACAGTCTCTCTCTTCCTCCCTCCCACACAGTCTCTCTCTTCCTCCCTCCCACACAGTCTCTCCCTCCCTCCCACCCAGTCTCTCTCTTCCTCCTTCCCACCCAGTCTCTCTCTCTTCCTCCCTCCCACCCAGTTTCTCCCTTCCTCCCTTCCACCCAGTCTCTCCCTCCCTCTCTCCCTCCCACCCAGTCTCTCTTCCTCCCTCCCGCCCAGTCTATCCCTCCCACCCAGTCTCTCTCTCCCTCCCTCCCACCCACCCAGTCTCTCCCTCCCTCCCACCCACCCAGTCTCTCCCTCCCTCCCTCCCTCCCACCCACCCAGTCTCTCCCTCCCTCCCTCCCACCCTGTCTCTCCCTCCCTCCCAGTCTCTCCCTCCCTCCCTCCCACCCAGGCTCTCCCTCCCACCCTCCCACCCACCCAGTCTCTCCCTCTACCCCACCCACCCACCCAGTCTCTCCCTCCCTCCCACCCACCCAGTCTCTCTCCCTCTGTCCCTGCCAGTCTCTCTCTCTCTACTTCTTTCTCTCTCCCCCTCTCTCCCTCCCATCACCCCCCCCCTCTCCCTCTGTGTGTGTGTGTGGTCTGTTAGAGGAAGCTGTGGCTCTGTATTGTTTCAGTGTAATTGGCTGGGACAGCTTGTCCGCCCCACACTATTGTGTAGGACATGGTGAGGTTGGTGAGAGGCAGGGCTACTGAGGGGTCAGTGCACTAGACACGTACCACCATCTGGTATGAACAAACATACACACAGGAAGGACGTTCTCAGCCTGTAAGAATCACGCTTTTGTAGAACTTGTGCTCGTTTATGCTGTTTCGGAGTGCGTCTGCGTGAGAATCCTGAAGATTCCTGCATATGTGCTTGTTTTCGTACAGCTCCAGGATGAAAAGGTCCTGACTTGGCAGGAAAAGCAGGAATACAGGACTATCCTCCAGCATCAGGAGAACAGTGTTTTTACCGAAGCTCTTTAAAGGGTTAACCCATTTCTGTTTGGTTACGTGAATTAGAATCCTGATTAGAAAACTGTGTTGCACTCTTTTACTGTAAATCGTCTGTAACCAGGGGATGCTTTAAATGTAATAAAGGTTAGTAATAAGTTCCTAAACACTTTAAAGATGATGATCTGTTATGTCGCATGAGTAAAGGGCCCGTACTGACCCGTTCCTGATACTGGCGTGTGTAGTGCTGACTGACCAGCAATGTGGGTTTCCTGTTTTGTCTTTTTGTTTAGAACTTCCTTTAATGAATTGTAAGGGGATTGTGAGCTGATCAATAATCATTACAGGGTACTGTTAAATCACCGCCCCCCCCCCCAAATACCAACACTGTCTGCTTTATTTGTGTCTAAGAACTACTACCTTCACTGTAGGGGGCTGTAGGGGTACGGTTAGTGCTTGACGAAACAGTAGCTGTCTTCCGTTTGTAAGGAATCAGGTATGGGAACATGTTGGTTTTGGAAAACGTAATGGTCAGACAGATTTGCTGTTTGGGATAGGGTGACACCGAAGCTGGCGCAGACCCCGGTATTAAACGGAATTGCACTGTGGCAGATTTTGAGGTGGCAAAAATAACAGATTGTTGACCAAAGGAACCGAAGCTGCATCAGATGGTGATGAAACTTGTAATTTGCACTGCCCGTTTATGCCCGTGTATGACGGCTGTCATGAAAGGCTTAAGCAGGTGTTGCAGCCCTCCAATCGCTGCCCTGCAGTAAAGTGCTTCCTATTACATGTAGGTAGTTACATAATGGGACAGATGTTTGACCCCGCAACCCTGACATGAAAAGTGGTATGAAAATAAACGAGCGTGTTTGTCTCCTAAGGAGAGCACCACGCATCCCAGCATGCTGCTGCTATGGGGACCATCTGTAACAGGCTCTGTTTTTAGGATTGATCATTTTCCCCTAATTGTATTTTAATCTGTGTGTTTGTGTGTTGGAGTGTGTGTGTGTGTGTGTGTCCACAGGGATCCCCCTCCCTTCTCATATCCAGCTGTTGGCAGATGCCACAAACGAGCAGGCCCTCGTTTAGGCTGTTAATTAGCTAATAGAGACCTGTTGCTGGGCGACGGGTGTGTTATTAGTTTATCTGTATTAATACTCTCAGGACACAAATCGCCCCAGGGTGGGGGTGCCTGTGTGTGTTTACACTCTAGGAGTGTGTTTTTCTCTTTCTCTCTCTCTCTCTCTCTCTGTCTCTCTCTCTCTCTCTCTCTCTCTCTCTCTCTCTCTCTCTCTCTCTCTCTCTCTGTCTCTCTCTCTCTCTCTGTCTCTCTCTCTCTCTCTGTCTCTGTCTCTCTCTCTCTCTCTCTCTCTCTCTGTCTCTGTCTCTGTCTCTGTCTCTCTCTCTCTCTCTCTCTCTCTCTCTCTCTGTCTCTGTCTCTCTCTCTGTCTCTCTCTCTGTCTCTCTCTCTCTCTGTCTCTGTCTCTGTCTCTGTCTCTGTCTCTGTCTCTCTCTCTCTCTCTGTCTCTGTCTCTGTCTCTGTCTCTGTCTCTCTCTCTCTCTCTCTCTCTGTCTCTGTCTCTCTCTCTGTCTCTCTCTCTGTCTCTCTCTCTGTCTCTGTCTCTGTCTCTGTCTCTCTCTCTGTCTCTCTCTCTGTCTCTCTCTCTCTGTCTCTCTCTCTGTCTCTCTCTCTGTCTCTCTCTCTGTCTCTCTCTCTCTCTCTCTGTCTCTGTCTCTGTCTCTGTCTCTGTCTCTGTCTCTCTCTGTCTCTGTCTCTCTGTCTCTCTGTCTCTCTCTCTGTCTCTCTGTCTCTCTCTCTCTCTCTGTCTCTCTGTCTCTCTCTCTCTCTGTCTCTCTCTCTGTCTCTCTCTCTGTCTCTCACTCTCTCTCTGTCTCTGTCGCTGTCTGTCTCTCTGTCTCTCTCTCTCTCTCTCTCTCTCTCTCTCTCTCTCTCTCTCTCTCTCTCTCTCGTTTTTTGCTTGCTCGCTGTCTCTCTAGTCCTCAGCTCACACTCAGATCCTCTGTCTCTGTTCCGTGCCTCACTCTTTTCCTTTTCTCTCTTTTCCTACTTTTTCTCTGTCTGATATTCCCTCTCTCTGGTTCTCCCTCTCTTGTGTGTGGTATTGTATGTGTGGCATTTCTTTATTCGTTGGTAATTGCCTAATCAATCGTTGTAGCTCATGACTCTGCTTTGTAATTCTAACTGACACGGGCTCTAATCAATCATGTACCCTGTGTATTAACTCCTGTATTGCTGCTATACTGTAGCTAATCAGTTTGATTGATCTTTTTATTGGCTACATTCTCATTCTACAGCCAGCCGCCCTGCTGTCCAACACCCCAACTACTTAGCACGTACGGAGAGGTTGCTATAGCAACCCTTTAGATCAGGCTCTCTGTTACTCACACAGTCTCTCTCTCTCTCTTTCACTCTCTCTCTCTCACTCACTTGGTTTCTCTCTCACACTCTCACATGCTGGACAGAGGAACTCGTGTTCACTTCACTCAAATCATTTCCCCATCAGTCCTACTGCTAGCGTAGCGGCGCAATCAGCTAGATTGATTTGGCTCCTATTCGGCCCCCCTCATTCACGATTTCATAATTTCCTCTCCATCTTCCTCAGCCTCTGAGAATCCAGCAGAGAGAAGGCAGAGAAGCAGCAGAGAGAGAGAAAGCTGAGAAGTGAGGAGAATCTAAAGACACCTGAGGAGAGTCTGGGGCAAATATAAAGACGCTTCTTCAGGAACTGTAGAGAGAAATGAAACTAGAAAAGCGCAGTTCCTAAAAAAAATGCAGAGTGATCGCACAGTTTAAGCTTGCTGCTAAGGCGTCGCTAAAAATGAATGAGTCAGTGGGACGAGCAGGGTTGCATATATGACACATAGAGGAGTGCAGGTCGGTATGGCTGTGGATTATAGTTTGGGGATCTATCCTGAGTGAAAATGAATGGGACCCTATGGGATGAACAAGTGATGGAGGGGGAGATAAACAGACAAGTGTGGGTCAGTCCAACATTAAATTTGTCCTCAGTGGTCTGCTCTGAGAAAGTGTGACTGAACAGCGTGGAGTAACAGTGTTGATATGGTATTGATATATGGTGTGGGACCAGTTAGAGGAAAAAAGATATGGAAGAAAAAGAAGATCCAGCCTGTCACTCATTTATCCCTTTATCCATATGCCAGCATGGCTGACCTGTCTGTCTCTGTCTTAGGGTGTTGCTTTGTCCACCCATTGTTCGTCTGTCTGTCCTGCACGTCTTTGTTGTTGAAGGTATTCGTCCAGTTAGTGCCAAATAAACGCAGCACAACCATCTTGGCTCAGTATGGGTTACGGAGAAGGCTAGGAATGTTGGCCAGAGAGCTGTCAGTCATTCTCAGTCATCGGGCTTTGCTCAGGTTTAGTGTCAAACAAACACTGGACATGTTTTAAAGTCAATAGGCTTGAAATGTTCTTGCAATGTGAAACGAGTGTTCAGAAAAGGAATTTTTTTCATGGATTATGAGGTTTTACAATGACAGTGATGATGACTTAAAGATTATGAGGATTATTAAAGTAATAAATAAATAAATCAATGAAAGGAAAAGGAAAGTGATAGAGAAAAATGTAAAGAGTGTTTCTGGTCCTAGATAAACCCACATGTTGTGTATGTTAAGGGAAATGTGGCTGCCACCTGTGTGGAAGTGAATTGGCCTCTTCCTGTGTTTTTTGGGCCGTCTCCTTCCTGTCCATGCTAATAGATATCGTGTGTGTGTGTGTGTGTGTGTGTGTGTGTGTGTGTGTGTGTGTGTGTGTGTGTGTGTGTGTGTGTGTGTGTGTGTGTGTGCGTGCGCGTATGTGAAAGTGCATGTGTGACGCCCTCTCTCTGGCCTTTGATCACATTCACTGTCGAAGAAAGTTGACGTGAAGATTAGAGGATTTCTTTAAGTGCGGTATGTTAGCATCAGCCTTCCTTTGGCTCTGATTGGCTCTTCAGAAGGTGAAATGTCACTGAACTGCTGGGGTTTTCAGTGTGTCAACACTTCCTGTTCTCTTTTTTTCTGTCAGCTGCAAACAACAAGGAGACCCTGGAGATGCTGGAGATGCCCCCAGAGAACAGTGTGTGGGTCTTTCGTGTAGGTTTATAACAAAGAGCTTCGTTTATATATTACCTTTCCCATACACATGGTCACCTTACAGACCAAAACACTGCCGGAATGCTGTATCCCACTTCTGCATCTGGGAATCTGCCATGTGCAGTCACTGTACATAGACTGGGGGTCTGCATTCCAGCTCATTTTGATATTTGAGTATCCTAAAACTTCCAGGACGGATATTTGGAAAGGAAAAATAGCACCCCCTTTTCCGCTAGCCCCCCACCCCCACGTAAAGGAGTAGCAGCACAGAAAGATACGCTTGAAAACATGGTTTATTAATCAGAACCAGCCAGCCAAGAGAAACCGGTAGGTGTTCAGTGTGTTGGACTGGACGCACAGTAGGACCAGTATCCAGTGTAACTGATAAAACATTGTGGTGATGTGAGCAGAAGGAGAGGCAGCATAGGAAAACATGGTTTTACATAAATCTAAAATGACAGACACACGGCCACGTCCCCTGCTAATGTGCTAACTAGCGCTGACGCATGATGGCAAGAGCTGCCCTTTCTCACAAACTAGACTGAGAGAAAGAGACAGCTACGCTATATCTGCAGGTCAACTGCTGTCTTTTCTCCCTGACCCTTAACCCTCTAAGTCATTCAGATGTAAGTTGCTTCCTGTTTCACCCCAGCACTTCCTTCCAGAAACACCCTCAGCCTCCTAAACTCTGGCTGTTTAATCAGTCACCGCACTGACCCGCACGCGCGCCTGTCAGACCCTCGGCGGACTCGGAGCTCTCAGCTAAAGAGAGCCCGAGCATCTTGTGTTCCGCTTTTAATGATCTTACTCTGTTTTTCTCGGCTTTAGCCTTCTAGCCATCCTGCGGCCAAGGACAGCGTTTGGAAGCAGTTGAAAGGCTGCTGATGCTGTGGTCAGCTCCCTCTGGCCAGGAGTCAGCCTCTTTACTAAAGCTGATTGGATTGTGGAAACAGAGCAGTCAATGCGCTCACTTTACACTTAATCGGCAGCCGTCTGATTCTATTGTGCTCCGTTCGCCACGGCTTTAACCAATTACACTGTGATCTCTCTCTCTCTCTCTCTCTCTCTCTCTCTCTCTCTCTCTCTCTCTCTCTCTCTCTCTCTGTCTCTCTCTCTCTGTCTCTGTCTCTCTCTCTCTCTCTCTCTCTCTCTCTCTGTCTCTCTCTCTCTCTCTCTCTCTCTCTCTCTTTCTCTCTCTCTCTCTCTCTCTCTCTCTCTCTCTCTCTCTCTCTGTCTCTGTCTCTGTCTCTCTCTCTCTCTCTCTCTCTCTCTCTGTCTCTCTCTCTCTTTCTCTCTCTCTCTCTCTCTCTCTCTCTCTCTCTCTCTCTCTCTCTCTCTCTTGCTCTCTCGCTCTCTCACTTCCATTCTGATTCTGCAGCTCTCTCTCTTTCTCACTGCCCATCCCACTCCTTCTCTTTAATGCTGTCCTTTTGCTCTATTTTTATCTATTTCTTTTTTCTTGTTTCTCTCTCTCTCTCTCTTTGGCACTCATTCACATACCTTTCTTCCATCTTTCTCACTCTCTTGCTCACCTTCTTTATGTCTGTCTCTCATCTCCCTGTCACTCTTTCTTTCATGTGCGTTTTCTCTCCTCTTCCTCTTTCTCACCCTCTGTCTTAACACGTTCTCTTTCCCTCTCTCATTTTCCCTCCCTTTTCTTCTATCTCTTCATCTGTCTATTTTCTCTCTCTCTCTCTCTCTCTCTCTCTCTCTCTCTCTCTCTCTGTCTCTGTTTAATGGTTAATTTAATTTATTTCTTTAAGTGATAAAGAAATAAATAAATCTAAAAATAATTTCTAAATGTGAAATAGTCTGTATTAGCCAGTAATCAGTAAAAGTCAGTAATAATTAGAAATATTCTGTGATAATCAATGGTGATAATTAATAATCAGTAATAATAAGTAATAATCAGTCATCATTAGTAATAAGTAATAGTCATTAATAATCAATAGTGATCATTAAAAATCAGTCATAATTAGTAATGGTCAGTAATAAACAACGATCATTAACAAGTAATGGTCAGTACTGGTCAGTAACGAGTAACGGTCAGTACTGGTCAGTGATAGGTTATTGATTGTGGTCACTGTTGGTCCCCCCGGTTTTGGCAGGCTGTATGATCAGCTCGCTCTTCTTTGCTGTATGTACAGAAGCTTGTCAGTGTTACAGCAGAGCCGGAACTCAGGAGACACTCTGCTGCTCACTCTCTTAGAGAACAGGGTTCTGATGGACCTGCATTTAGAGCACTCGGTTAGGAAGTGCAGCTCTGTCTTCACCACTGAGAGCTCATAGTGAACTCTCCCTCATCTCTGACTCCTTCTAAATCTCTCTTTACTGGCATTGCTTCTCCTTTACTCCTGCTTTCTTACATGCCTCCGACTCGGTCTCTTTCTTTCTCACGGCCTGTTGCTCTCTTGCTCTCTCATCAGTTTTTTCCTGTTGCTCTTCTGTTTTTCCTCATTTCTCTGTCTTTCTCACTCTATCCCTCTCACACTCGTTCGCTCTCCCCCCCTCTGGCACACTCTTTCTCGAATACAGTATAAGTGTCATTTCATTCTTCTGAATAGGGTTTAGAGAACGTCGCTCAGGAGCTGTTTTCCTGGCACTTGACCTGAACAGAGCCGCCCTGTTTGATTGCCAAGAGGTGGCACTGCGTGTGTGTATGTGTGTAGAGGGGTGTGTGTGTGTGTTCACATTCCAGAGGAAGGCTGAATTTAACATCTGCTGTAATGACTCTGGTGTAACAGCTCTGTTTGTGTTCTGTTGGCTTATTTCTTTGTAATAACCGCAGAATTATATGTTGCTGTATCTGATTGAGCCCACTGTGCCCACAGAGCCTGCTAGACTCTCTCACACACACGCACACACAGCTCACGCTGAGTCCAGGGGTCGGTGCCCTTTGTGTTACCGTGGCAACAGGCCAAACCGCAGCCAGAGCATCTGTTTCCCACCTGGTTGCCAGGCGACCACCCAGCTGTCAGCATGCCGCTCACGCCACATGCCACTGTTCAGTATGCTAATCTGTGTGTGCGTGCATGTGAGTGTGTGTGTATGTAAGAGAAGTCATGCATGTGGCCTCACCTGTTCCCTTACGGTGACTCGGGGCGAGCTCCCGCTCCCTCTGCCGCCACTGCTGGCTTCGGCGGCCAGTGTGTGAATTTATTCAGTTCTCACACCTACCTCGGTCCTTCCCGGGGGGGTTCGCACTCTGACACTGTCTCATGCTAATCTGTGTGTATGTATTTTCGAGTGAAAGAGACAGGGGGGAGTCTGTATCTCTCTGTAGTTCCGACTGTATGATGTCGCTTCCTCTATAATTTGGGAGATCCACCGACGGCCCTCTGGTCCAGCAAAGGAATCAGAGATTATACTTCCGTTATTTTGTTTTCAGTTCCACCATTAAGGCAGCAATATGTAATGACCATTTAGAGCTCAGAGGTACTGGGACCAACTTGGTGGGAGTTTTTCAGATCATGTTGTGCATTAAAGTCACATGCACAGCCTCAGTCACATCCTTCACAAGGTTTTTTGACAGTTATCTTGGAATGCTCTTTCAACATGCATGCAGAGGTCAGGTTCATCTGAAGCACAGTTAGTGTTGTATAGTGTTTTTCCACACTTCGCATGCAGTTCTTTACACTAGAGGAGGAAATCCCTGAATCTTGCATGGTGCAGCTTTTGAATTTTTTTCAGGGTATAGTATACTAGATAACGGAACACTACACAGCCGCCACTGGCTAAATATAATATAATATAATATAATATAATATAATATAATATAATATAATATAATATAATATAATATAATGTATAGTTTTTCTTTCTTTATTTAATTTTTATTCACTTATTTAATTTTTTTAGCAATTGTCTTGTCCTGCATCGTCTTGCTTGTTTCAAGAAATAATTATTGACAAATTGTTGGGAAAAAAAACCCCAGAAAATAAATTCACAAATTCAAATAAAACAATTCCATAATTAAAAAAATTTGAGATATTCACTAGATTTCGAATTATTTCACTAGCAAAGATACCATTGTCTGCAGTGTACGTGAACAGAACCTACAGTTAACATCCATTTTTCACACACACCAACCACACAACTTACTTCAGCCTGCCAGATTTAGAAACATTTTGAGGAAATGGAAGTTGGGAGGAAGAATGAAGTAGGGAGAAAAGTAAAGCAAGAAATCTATTTCAAGAAAAAGGCTGTCTATGAGAAAGATGATTCTAAAATTGAAGCCTGACTGAAGCCTGACCGTTATTTGGAAAACGATGCTCATATAAAACCAAACCCAGCGTGAATTAATAGATTGTAAATAATACTGACTTCACTTTAAGCTGTAAGTCTATTCCAGCTGTCTTAATCCATGATGGCATGTGGTGAGGTGTAAATGAACCACGAATGAACTACGAGCTGTACATACTTTGTAGGGGTGTAGCAATATATGATTCAGTACATTACAATGCACTAAGCTCCGTTTTTCATTCCACTCCCACTTATGTGTATAAGTGAGAGACGCAGAAGAAGCCGGTTCCGTGTTCCTCTTTCCCTGTCTCATTCTATTTGAGTCACATTAAATCTGCATACCTGCCTCCCTTTTTTTCCTCTCCTCTCTGCCAGCACTCTCTCCATC
This sequence comes from Prochilodus magdalenae, assembly GCA_024036415.1. Taxonomy (NCBI): domain Eukaryota; kingdom Metazoa; phylum Chordata; class Actinopteri; order Characiformes; family Prochilodontidae; genus Prochilodus; species Prochilodus magdalenae. The sequence continues at coordinate 486,277 of JAMWET010005322.1, read as the reverse complement.
CTCTGCCTGGTGAGGTTTAAGCTGGGTGCAGTGTTTTGGCTCCTCGGGCCGACTGTAGATTCAGTCCCAGTTTCACTCCTCACCTCTGGCCTGCTGCTCACACACTGCTGACTGTGTTTGGAGGGCTTTGGCCAGTGTTTGTCTTCAGGGAGCTGCAATGAACTGCTGGACAAGTATGGAGGGCTTTGTTAGAGGGGTGTGTGTGTGTCTGTGTGCATTTGGGGGCTCTGTTCTGGTGAAAGAGAATGCGAGAGAGGTAAGTGGAATGTGTGTGCAGGGATAAGAAACAAGAAACAAAACCTGGAATAAAAAACCGAACAGTGTGTTATACAGAATGTAGTTGGACATGAGCATGATCCTAAACAATAGTGGGTTAACTTTATTTTACTAGGATTTAATTTATGGCTAATTTGCTGTTATAATACATCCTGTGTTCACAGTATGATCAGCTAATCTTATGAACTGTGGCCACTACCCCATATACTCAGCAGTTGCTGCTACTGATAGATAGATAGATAGATAGATAGATAGATAGATAGATAGATAGATAGATAGATAGATAGATAGATAGATAGATAGATAGATAGATACTTTATTGATCCCAGAGGGAAATTCATGATACATACGTGTGTGCGTGTGCATTTGTAAAGGGTTCATATCCCACATCTGCCATATATTCATTCATTCATTCATTCATTCGTTCATTCATTTGTTCATGCATATGAGCATACACCTGTACATACATGCATACGTGTACATTTTAGATTTTTGATTCTTTAATTCGTATGTGTACATATCAGTTGCGGGTGTTCTGGGCAGCTGTGTGTTGTCCTGTGTTCCACGGTGCAGCCCAACATCACTTCCACGTCCCATACTCCAACAGGCTGTTATTTCTGCATTTCCTGTGCAACACACACACACACTCACTCCTAACATGCATTTTGTCACACAGTTAACTTGGATTATCTCTCTGTCGCTCACACACACAGGCACACTTTCTTTTTCTGTCTTTAAGACTGTGTTGGTGTAGTCCATGCTGTTATTTTCTCAGCGAAGACCTTTCGGCTGAGCCCTCGGGGGTTACTATTACTGTTCGCATCCATTTACGCACACGCTCATCTCATCTCCAAGAGCGCATAGCATAAGGTCAGTTTCTCCGGGGTTACGTCAGAATGATACAGTGTTTATTGAAGCAATTCACAAATGTAATAAAAGTTTCATATTCACTGGATAAATTCTCATGGCCAAAACTAACAGAAGACCTAGTGCCGCACAATAAATCATATTTTTATAGTTATCACAATACAAGTTTCAGCAACAAATGCATTGCTGGGGCTTCAGTGGCAGAATACTTGTGATTAACTCGCTGCACACGGCACTGAGGTGGATTGCATGGACCTTTGCAGGGAGGTAGTGTTAGAACCAACAAGTGGTTCCCTGTGCTTGGCCTGAACCATGCCTTTCTTCATGGATACAGAGAGCAATTGGGCAAATGGGCAATTACAAAAACACACGCTGTATCCTGAACGACTACTAGCCTGAAAAATCTTATAAAGGTAGCCTAGAATGGAAAACTGTGTCTACCCTGGCCTAGTTGAATAAGGAGCGTTCAATATATAGAATATATAATATATAACCACTGTTAGGGTCTTCTCCTTCAAATACATATCCTGTATTTGCAAAAGAGCTCAGTACACCAGATTCCCAGACTGTTACATAACTGTCTTGACAGTTAATATTCATGCTTCCCGAATTATGCACAGAAGTCTGCTGCTCCAGGGTGAAAAGTGGGTGTCAGCACTTTTCATATCCTTTCCAAAGGATTGAACTACTGATGGGCATGGTAGGTGTTCACCTCTAAACGAAGCGTGAGGTGGGCTACCAGCTTTTTAATCAGATGTCATTGCTGTGTCTCGCTGTAAACCAGCAACTCAGAGCAGAGCTCATCAAATTATTCATGAGCTCACCAAAAAAAGGGAAAACAGCTCGTTTCATTCTAGGGCCAAATTATAGGGCTGTAAATGGGTGTGTAAAACCGCATCTGTCCGTTTTTCAGCCCGACCAAAGTCGCATACTTTCTAATTAGACTTTAGGGAACAATGTAATATACCGAATAGATACACTCTGTGGCACCATTAAATGTGGGTATATTCTTAATCCTAGTGCTATGTGTACAATGTGTACAGCAGTAATGACTAGTGCAGCAACAAACCTGCATCACCATAAGAAGCCTGCTGTGCTGTGAGTATATGTGTATGTTATATTAGCACTAGTTTCATTTTGTGCTGTAGTGAGTGCTACTTTGTAATGTGGTATTTGTCTAAAGGAGAGGTTTCTGTTTATATATATATATATATATAAAGTTTATACAAAAACAGTTTATACTTGTTGCACATCCAATCAGAAGCACGCTATAGAACTCCTGATATATAGCTTTTGGTAATGGCAGCATGAAAACCGTGATTCTGATATCGCTTTTAATGTCTTCTTAGTAAGAAAAGCGGACAAGAGAAACGAAGATGAGATGCTGGGTCGGGTGTGTGTCCTTTAGCATTTGGAGACGGGTGGGGCAGCTGGTGTTACACACACTCTTCAGATCACGTTTCCACTAGGGGCTAAATAAAATGAACCCTTGCAATTCTCTCAATTAATGGATTAGGTGTGCGTCTGTGTGTACGGGAGTATCTGTGGAGTAGCTGGTGTTCTATTTCAAAGAGGGGCTGTAATTGCACTACACACTACGTTTAGACTGTATTATGACTAGTCAACATTTTCATTGATGTTTATCTGGAATGAACTCAAAAGGCTGCTAGTCTCTGTCTGACTCGTCTGTCTTTACAGCGCAGACACACTCTGTGCTTGCCGCTGTGTAGGTCTCAACAGATTTGGGGCTGTGAGTTTGCAGTTGGCGGAGAGTACTGTGTGTGTGTGTGTGTGTGTGTGTGTGTGTGTGTGTGTGTGTGTGTGTGTGTGTGTGTGTGTGTGTGTGTGTGTGTGTGTGTGTGTGTGTGTGTGTGCGTGTGTGCGTGCTTGCGTGTGTAATTATGGGTCAGAATGATAGTACTCGGGAGCCAGCATTGTTTTTGTTCTTTCCTGTTGCGTTTCCCTGTCTTTAGTCTCTTGTCTGGCGCTATACTGCACCATAATGGCTCTTAATAAGAATGCGTGGATGTGAGAACTCTGGGCCTACGCCAGGGCCCAATATTTTTATTTCTAGTACATGAAGAAAAAGACAAATGCCACAAAGAGCCCTTCGAGCGATGTGATAAAAGAACATTTTCAAATACTTAAAGAAACTCTCACACAATTGTTTAAGATGAAGCAAGTTTTCATATTCCAAACTAATAGGGGGCAACATATCACCCGAAGGTTGTGGTGTTCAGCCCTCAGAAGAAGCAAAAAAACGCACAGTCCTGTTTCAGGCTGACTTCAGTAGATCTTTCTGCAACCCGGTACATAGACGTCTTTGATGTGTCATCAAAACTGTTATTTCCTCATAGCCTGTAATTTTAGGTCATTTTGGAATGTTTGAAATGAAGAATCTTACAAATTCCACCTTAGGTAAGCACCTTAATTGCCCTAAATTAAGCACATATTTTGATTCATTTGGCTTTAAAGGGCTGGGTGGGGGTTGTTTTTCACACTCACACATCCAACATCTTTTTAAAATTACCTTCCCTTGAAAGTTCCTTAGAAAGCCCAATTGGTGGTTCTTAGACATCGCACAAAGAACTGTCTTTAGCACCTTTGTTTATGAGTGTCCTGTGCAGGCCATACAGGCATATTCAAAAATCACACAATAACTGTTTACCCACCACCCCCCCTTCCTATTTTTAGCAAATTATAATATGACCTGTGCAAAAATTATGGCACAGCTCATATTGAAGATGTGTTAATTTACATACTTAAAATCAATAAAACAAGTCATATGACCAGGGCCTTCAAATCTTTGTACACAACTGTGTGTAAAGACATTCTGAGCTACTCTGTGTAGTAACAGAGTCGTTCATGAGAACTGCTCACATTATATTGGCACAAATAAGCTAATCAGTACTTATTAACTGTACAGTTGATTCATGACTGGAGGGCATTGGGCATTGAGAAGTCAGGAACCAAGCTTGCTTTTGTTCTAACCGAGATATGAATAAAATAAAATCAAATAAAATGTTTATTTTCATTGGAGAATATTTTTTACTGGTGAAAGTACACTGGCTGCACTTATTTTTTAAAGTGATAATAGACCCGCCTGCATTAACATTGTAGAGAAACTGAACATTTTGTTTGTGTGTGGTTCAAAATCACTAAAATGCAGGTCCTTCAGGACACCAAGTCCGTTGCCACCTTAACGTTCTGCTCTTCCAGAGTCCATTAAATCCTTCAAATATCCGAGTTATCGGTCAAATCTTGGTGTCAGTCCAATGCTCTTTTTTTTTTTTCCACCCGCCGCTACAGATATAATTCCGAAGTGATTGTGCGTCCCCGGCTCTCACTGATAACACGGGGTGTATTTTGTACAGGTACGAATTAAACGGATGGTAGATCGCGATTCCACTCCAGAGTAATATCTGGGGAAAAGTAAAGGAGGATATGAAATCTGTCACTGTTTAATTATGTCTGGATTCCTTAAGCAGTAATTTGAGGCATCAGTGGCTCGGTAATCGGCTAGTGCTCCCTACGGAAAGCTTATCAGTTCTTTCAGTGATTACAGATTAAAGATTGCTGTTTTTCCATATCAGCTGTGCTTGGAGTGTGTCTAACACACACACACACATACACACACATGTCTTGTGTTTGTTTTGTTTTGCTCGTTCTCATGGCTGTGTGTGTGTTCGTGTGTGGCGCATTGTTTGTGTATTGTCACTCTTGAAGTACTCGAGCACTTTGTCTGTGCCTACAGTGTTTGCTTTTTCTGTGTTGATAAGGGTGAGTGTGTGTCAGGGTCAGCGAGAGTGAACTGTAGGAGAGGAAACGATCAGTCGGTCCTCTGAGAGTGACGTTGGGAGAAGATTGGAGCTCATGAGAGTGGGCTTTGCTGCGGTGTTTATTTCATAGTTTCCGTAGTTTGAGTCTGTGTGTGGGAACTCGACTGTGAGGAGTCTCAGCATGAGTGTGTGCGTGTGTATCAGGTTTATGCTACATTGTAGGGACCCTATAAAAAACCTGGCCATATAGTAGTAGTTCTGGTTAAGGTATAGGGTTAGGAGAAGGGTAGGGTAATGGTTAGTGTTTAGGCTTGTGGTAGTTCTAGTTAGGGGTAAGGTTAGGGTAAGGGTTAAGATATGACAGGGTAAGTGTTAGGGTTAGACTAGTAGGTTAAGGTTATGGTTAGAGTAGTGGTAAAGGTAAGGATTAAATTTAGGGTAGGGTAAGAGTTAGGGTTAGACTGGTTAGGGTTTGGGCCTGGGTCTATCTCTAGAAAATGAATAGAAGTCTATGTAATGGCCCCACAGTTCACAGAAACGAGTGAGTGTGTTTGCATGATTAAGGGAACGTGTGTTTTGTCGGGTGTTCAGAGTTGAGTTATTTTCAGCGTTGAGGTTATGACTACAGTAGACTGTTTTCTGCTGGAAGTGCTCATTGCAGGGTTACTCTGCTTCCACTAAAACAACAACAATGGACGAGCAGAGCTTGTACAGCTTATCTAAGCGTTCGACCTTAAAGTGGAAACAACCTTACTTCAGTTCTGATGGCTTCTCAGTTGATGGTAAGCAGATGAAAGATGAGTTTTCATGCAGAGAGGAATTATTTTTGTGCTGGCTTTTCTGACTGACTGAAAATCTGTTCGACACCTGTGCTGAAAGCACATCTGTGGCTTTATCCGCTGTAGAATCCGAATCTCCAGGCTAGTTGCCTTGTAGAGGCTTTATTCTGTCTACCCTGTCTGCTAGCCTCTCTTAGTGGCACACTAGTGGGGTGGGTAATGGGCTTTTCACATAGTACACATCTCAGTATTGGGTTGAGAGTGTTCAAACTTTGCCATGTTTTTTTTATGCTTGATTCAAACAAACATCTGCCTTGATGGAAAGACTTTTTAAGAATATAATTAAAGCATATAGATGTTTTTTCTGATAAAAGTCAAGCTGGTTCTGTTTAGGTGAGGCTGAGAATCTTCCTTCTTGCCTATTACTTTCATATTTGCATGATTAAATGCTTTTTGTCAGATTACTCACCGAGCTGGGTCCCCTTCTAGCTCACAATTGGTCAAGCGGAACAGACTGAGCTCAAATAAACAAACATCACTCAGTGCTGCCCTGTAAAGGTGATACAGGAAGATTTATTGTTTTCATAATTGTACTTTGTTTGGCTCCCTGAACCTGACTGATTCGCAATTAAATTAGGCGATGATGTCATAACTATGATTAGCCTAGTCTGTGTCTGTCTCTGTGTCTGTGTCTCTGTGTGTGTTTGTGTGTATGTGTGTGTGTTTGTGTGTGTGTGTGTGTGTTTGTGCGTACGTGCGTGCGTGTGTGTTTGTGCGTGTGTGTGTGTGCGTGTTAGTGTTTGTGTACGCGAGATTGTGAGTGTGTGTTGCTGATTCAGGCTTTTTGTGCTCTAGCTGTGTTAGCGTGATTGATTTCAGGCCGTTTGTGAAATGAAACATAGCATCACTCTGCCACATCAACAGAAGCCATGCCCACTTACTATCAGCCAGAGCGTGTAATTGCTTATATACACACACACACAGATGGTGAGAGAATGAATACTGATAGATGGAGGAATATAGACAGCGCTAGCTACATAGCTGCATTTTCCATGCCTGTTTATTAAAAGCTATAAGAGTGATGGATGCATTTAATATGCTGGTGATGCAGTATCTTTCTTCTACTGTACACACACATCCATCTGTAATACAGACTTCTATGGATAAACAGACAACAGACTTACAGTGAGCACACTGCCCCCATCAGGTACTGTACACTGATCACTGTTCTTTCATAGGAGAGCACGGAATTATGCATGTCTGCATTTGTTTGGCTTCCCCAGGTTGCACTGGATGTATAACATGGATAGCAGAAAACGTGTATGAATAAAGAAATAATTTTTAAAATATACATTACATTAAATTATATAAATTATATGAATATATATATATATATATATATATATATATATATATATATATATATATATATATATATATATATATATATATATATATATACATATATAATGTGATTTTCTCGCTTTATTTATTATTTATTGCCATTTTTTACATATGATTTTATAACTTTGAGAGACATTGTGATGACATCATGACATTGTGCAATATATTGACTACTTCTGAAGCTTATAATAATCACGCCACCCCAACGAAAAGCACATTAACCATCGCTCTGCTCTGAGCAGCCTTCACCCCTCGTTTCCTCCTTGCATCTCTTTGAATCCTCTGAGTGACTTTTCTCTCAGCTCTGCTGACGTGTGCGTACTCTTTACCGTTATTTAAATCAATTTGTACAATTACGTCGAGCCTGATTTCTTCTGTTGACCTTTTAGTCTGAGTGATTGACCTCCTATGACCTTTGTTAACAGGCAGGAAAAGGTCATGGCATATTTTGGCATGCTTGCGTGAAATTCCCGCACCATTTATTCCTTTCCATTGGTGATGAAATTTGATTGGGTGTGCATGTGTGTGAGTCCTAATGAGAGAGATGGTGAAGTTGCTGAGGACTGGTCGGTTTCTGCAACTGTGTGACCTGCGTTACTTGCATGTGGTAGGCCAGGTTGTGTGTGTATGTATGCCTTGCCTCTTTTATGATGCGTTTGTCGCAAGCTGTAAAGCTTAGAACCGTGTAATAAAGGCTCAGTGTTGTTTCAAAGAGAGGTTGAAGGAGAAAGAGAGAAATATGAAGAGAATTGAGACTGATGTAATGGAAAGACAATGAAGGCACAGATTTAAACACACAGTCATCGCAGTCATAAATGAGATAAAGCTGTGTGTGTGTGTGTGTGTGTGTGTGTGTGTGTGTGTGTGTGTGGGGCTGCTTTATTGATTCCTGTGCTGAGCCTATAATCGAGCAGCTCTTGTCTGTCTGACAGTTGAGTGTATATCTGCTTTGTTTGATTCAATTAGGGCCTAATGTTGCTAATCCTCCTCTTACACACACACATCCATGCACGCACACATACGCACGAACACTGAGACAGCCGCAGAGATTCCCATTCTAAACATGAGGGATTTAAACAAGTCAGTGAAGACAGAATGGAGCCTGCTTTCTTTTCCTGCTGTGTTCTTTAGCCCTTCACACAAACAGAGGATATTCCCTCTCTGACTCTGTAGCTATTGGAGTGGCCAGTTTAATGATGTTTATCAATATTGGAATAAATTCAGTCATGGTACAGCACATTATGCTTTTCTGATATCACCTATGCTAAAGCAGTTAATCAGTTACTGCATTATTGAGTGTTTGAGCGTTTTATGCTCTCTTTCCTCAGATCCTGATTAACTCTGTGAGCCCGTCCAGGCCGGCGCTGCTGTACGAGAATGTGGTGGTTGGAGATGGCAGCCCCATCCTGAGAGACCTGCTTTTCAGCCCAGACCAGCAGTTCATCTACACACTGACGGAGAAACAGGTACACGGGAACACACATCCAAGCGTGCAACTATTAAAGCCCGGCCACAAACATGTCCTCTGGCAATCCCACCTGTTTGAGGTCAGAGGTTGTGTGTGTCCCCCCCAGGACTCGCTGCTAATGGCAGTTCTGGTTGTTTGATGTCCCAGTCATGGTTTTTAGCACCAGGCGCCTCGTTAGAGGTTGTGTATATTTGTAGCCTTTCCGGTGTTTCTCAGTCCAGTCAGGAACTCAGGAACATGCAGATTAAGAACAGCAGTATAATGTACTGTGCAGTTTATGTGTCATAGTGATGTATTTTTTTGGGAAGCAGTACTACAGTATAATGTCATATTGCTATTTGCTGGACCAAGCTACCAAAACATAGAACAGAGCTAACACAGAGTGAACAACGTAGAGCGTCTGGGGGTCCCTAAACACTGCATTGGGAGACACTTTAACATACATACGAAATATCCAAACCTGTACATACTTACACACGCATTTCCACCACCGAGAGAAATGTAGATGCTGCTGCTGTCGGAACAAAACCTCACATCTCCAAAATGGTAACATTCCAGAAGAGGAAAAACATTCTTGTTTCAGTGTTTTGAATGTTCATGGTATACATTTCATATAATGTAAAGGGCAGCTAGGGTAAGTCAATTAGGACAATAATTTTTTTTTTTGGTGATATGATCCATGTGCTTGACACATGTCTGTGACTGTGTTTTAACATTAAAGGGCCCATGGCATGGAAAACACACATTTTCCTGCTTTCTTATTATGAGGTTTTGATGCAGCTTAATGTGTACACTGTTTCTAAACATGCCCTTTACTCCCCATTCTATAGTCCAGAGTCCATATAATCCATATATGGAAACTAAGCTTACGAAAGCAGCCTATTATGAACTCACTGTTACAGAATGCTCTGTAATATACACTATTTCAGCCAACAGCATTTAGGCTTCATTCACACTCATAAGGAGTGTTTCAGCCTGTACTACTTTTTGAATGAGCTGCAGTACAGTACGGCACAGCCATCAGAACAGACAGAGCTCATGTACTAGTAATAGAAACAGGCTTTTTAATTCTGAGGAGTAAAGAAAGGTTGGACAATGGTAATGTAAATATAAGTCTAGAATGTTAGCCTTTAATGGTGTCCTCTAATGTCTGCTTAATGACTCGAGCACTTGCACATGTAAGCAGAGTCACTGAGATATCCATAGACAATAGATAAGATGGCCTAGCTGTTGGGATTTGTCCCGCTCTAGATGGCTATCTGCATGTGCATGCACCTCTGTTGGTTGATCAGTATGATGGAAAACACACTTTTCCCAAGCAGTTCCCTGCTCTCCATAACGGAACCTTTCAGAGAGAGATTGTGGGATTAGCGTGTGGGCTTTTCTTTGTGTCTGTCTTTATGTCTCATATTATTCTGTCTGCGTGGTGCCTTTGTGTACATTAGCACATTAATTCTGATCTCAACTATTTCTCTCTCTCTCACATTCTTTCTTTCCGTGTCTCTCACTCTTTCTTTCTTTCCATCTTTCTCTCTCCTCATGCTCCACTAATTGAGCAATATTAATATTCATTGCGTCCCTGTTGGCCTTTGCTCTATTTTTCTCCTCTTCTAATCAAAGGGGATCACACTGCAAACGAACGCCTTGCGCGTGCCAATGGAGATGATATAGATGCCCAGACACACAGCTCCAAGCTTCAGACTCCGCTACATGTATGCACGCGGAATGCTTTAGTGCAGGTTATCACATCCCTCACATCCTCCTGTATTTGGGTTTTTTTTTCACACCCGGGCTCAGCCCCAGCCTGTGTGGCTTGGATGTTAATGAGGTGATAAGTAGGTGATAATCAGGAGTATAGATGGAAAATACATTCATCCCAAAGCTGTACTGTAGGTTAACATCACGGTGTTCAGAGGCCTTCTTGCCTTTTTTGAGTGAGATTTCTTTTTACTGTACTGAAGCAGTTCACACTGATTCTCAACACCACCCCCCCACCCCACACACACACACACACTGGTGTGCATATTCACAAAACACACCTGGAGCCGAGCCAAAGTCATTAGCATACTTGGCCTGCAACACTGTCATTGTATGTGTGCACACCCACTTCGCTGTGTATTTGCACCACACACACGCACACATAGTATTCACTCTCTGCTGCTCAGTCAGTCTACAGCTGAGTACACAGAAGCCTTTGAGTGTCACTCTGCTGTGTGCGTGAATTTGTGTGTGTGCATGCACACACGCGTGCACAGTGGGTAGCATCAGCGCCTTACAGCAAGAAGGGCTTGGGTTCGATTCTGAGCTGGGGCTTGCATGTTCTCCCCATATCTATGTAGGTTCCTTGAGATGCTCTGGTTTGCCACCTACAGTCCAAAGACATGCGGTCAGTTGAATTGGAGATGCTAAATTGCCCAATTGTATTGTAAAAAAAAACTGGACAGTAGAGCTGAGACTAATCTGAAGCAATGAAAAAAAGTCATGTGGTCTGATGAGTCCAGATTTACCTTAGGCCAGAGTGAGGGGCACCTCAGGATAAGAAGGCAGTTGCATGAAGTGATGCACCATCATGCACAGTCCCCTATGTATAAGCCTCTGCTGGCAGTCTTATGACCTGGGGTTGCTTCAGTTGGTCAGGTCAAGACAGCTTTATGTGGTAATAAGATGAAGTCAGCTGACCACCTGAATATACTGAATGACCAGG